>PVKC010026586.1:0-16080 GCA_004027635.1 Crocidura indochinensis
AAAAAAAAAAGTGAAGATTTGTTAAGACACATATCTACTTCTGAGCTCCAGAGAAAATGGTGAGACCCTGCTTTCCTGTCATTAATAAATATCAGATTCCATCAGTTATTTCTTTTCACGTAGAAGTTATCACTTCCTTGATGGGTTGCAAAACCATTGATAAACTTGAGTCCACCCCCTTGTGACTTCTCTTTCTTCTCCATTTACCCCAGAAAATTTTGGAACAAGCCACATCTAGTCCTTGACAGCAAAAGAAAAAAAAATTCACAATAGAGGCTCCTTCCATTTCATTTTACCAGTCATATAAGAAAAGGAACTTCTTGGAGAATATTTCAAAACTCAAATTTTCCAGTCATATGCCACAGAACATTTTTATATTTGTTATCTTCTTTACCTCTCACTTTTCATTAATTAGGCAAATATTTTTGTTAGAATTTTTTGTTAGAAGACACAAGTACAATGACAGAAAATTAAAATCTAAAAATACATTTAAAAAATAAGACCTGTGCTCACTTTGGCAACACATATACTAAAACATAATAAAAATAAGTCCTTTGTATGGGTCCAGAGAGATAGCATCGATATTAAGGTATTTGTCTTGCATGTATCTCAAATCTAGTTTGATCTCCAAAACTACATATGGTCCCATGAGCATTGCCAAGAGTAATGCTGGATCTGAGAGCCAAGAGTGATGCCTGAGCAACACTGGGTGTAGGTCCAAAAACAAAACAAATTTAAAAAGAAACTTCTGTATTATGATAAATTCAACTGCTGCTGCCTTTTCATTTTCATTATATGGATTTCCATGTCTTTGTTAATAAATTCTTTGAAATGTTTTTTACCTAAATATGACACTTTTGTTTTATATATTACAAACCACTGATTCCTGAATCATATTCAGATGTAGAACCAGAATGGTTATGTGTATACTTATTTTTTTTTAATTTCAACTCCTACACACTGCTGGTGAACATATAGTTCTGGGCTCTATTTTTTATCTTTTTATTCAGTTTAAAATATGTCTGATTATTATTATTTGTTTTTGTTCTGGGGGACACACTCAGTGATGCTCAGGGGTTTATTCCTGGCTATGCTCTCAGAAGTCGCTTCTGGCTTAGGGGACCATATGGGAAGCTGGTTTTTGTAATAATGCCCAGAGACAATAGAGATGAGGACTGGAAGGATCAGCTCATGATATGAAGCTCATCACAAAGAGTGGAGAGTACAATTAGAGAAATAACTACTCTGGCAACTATCATAGCAATGTTAATGAGTCAGAGAATTAAAGTGTTTTTCTCCCTGGTGGGTGAGGGATATAGAGGCATTGGTGATGGGAATGTTGCACTGGTGAGGGGGGTGTTCTGTATATGACTGAAACCCAACTACAATCATGTCTGTGTAATCAAGGTGCTTTGATAAAGATATTATTAAAATAATCAAGATATAAATTTCCAAAAAACAAATAAAAATATGTCTGGATGATGCATTATTGCTCAGTTTACAGAAGTTTTTCAAGGAATATTTATAGGTATTATATGCCCTGTTGTACATACAGGGATGCCATTCTGTTTCCTGTATCTGTGGATGCCCATCAGAATGTATTTGTAACATTCCTGGGTCATGTCTTTTATATCAGTCAAGCCAATGGAAAACAAACATACTGGGAAGGTCATACTTTGATTGAATTACATTAATCCAAAGAAAGTAATTAGAGATGAAGATGGAAGCTACTTATTGACCGAAGGAACAATAGACCAAGAAGTACTAACTAATTTACATCTATGTACCAATTGTAGGGTCAGCAAAGTCTGCAAAGTTTTTTCTCACATATCAAAAGAAGCACATGGTTGTAAGCATAAGTAGTGGGAGACTTCCACACACCACTCTCACCACACTGGCTAGATCAACAAGAAAGAAAATCAGTAAAGAAACAAAAGCCCTAAATGAAGAAATAAAAGTGCTGAAGCTAATGAATTTGTACAGGACCTTCCATTCATGCTCCAAAAGCTGAATATACATTCTTCTCTAGGGCACACAGATTATGCCCCATATAGATCACAATTTTAGGACATAAGTCCAAGTTAGACAAATTCATAAGCATAAGAATGTCAAACAACTTATCAAATACAATAGCATGCAGATATAAATTAAACAGAAAAAGAAAAGGAGAAACTCTAGACCTGAAGACTGAACAAGCTGCTAAATAACAGTTGGATCAAAGAGAAAATAAAGACTGTTAAAATTTAGTTTTCTTAATATTATTATCATTGACTTTGAATTGGATATTTAGTTCTGTCCTTATTTATTTCCCCATCAATGAACCTGAGACCATTTTGCCTCCAGCCTTTCTTTATTCTCTTCCTCTAAGTTTGATATAAATAAATGCAGGAATGTGTGGTAAAATAAAGTAATCCGTGTCTCAAGGTTCTATGAAAAAGGCAGGAGCCACAATCTAAAAGAGAAGAGATTAAAAAAAATACAATAAATAAGAAAAAATATATGGCAGGGTTTTTTTGTTGTTTGTTTGGGGGTGGCATTTTGTTTTTTGGTATTTGGGAAAGTTGCATAGGCACAGCAAAATATGGGGAAAATAGAAAGGAAAAACTTTACATTATCCACAAAACATCCTAGCATAAGGTCAACTACAGGCTCCACTCATACTGAGTTGTCTAGCTCCAAAGTCTTTCTCTGTGAACCCAGCTCTTCATAATCATGGTTGCTGTGGTCAGGCCTCTGTAGTTAGGGATCCTCGTTTTTGTACAGATCCTATGTCAAAGTCAGGGTGACACAGAACTGTTACTAGAGAAACTAAACTTTTTTGAGAATTTTTATCTTGAAGGAAAAGAAGAGTATGCCAAATTAAGGCAGGCTATCCTCCATCCAGACCCATTTTCCCAAATTATTGTGAATCTTTATTGATTCTATTATTTAACAAGAACCAACTTTGGGAACCATCACCCTGCTGATATTTGTAATTGGATTTCAGTGGAAAATTTATGCTGGCAAACATCTATAATTTCCAATGAGTTTTTGTTCCAAATAGTCAAAAAGAAAATCTAAAGTTTGTGTTTACCACTTCTCTCTCTTTCTCTCTCTCTCACTCCATAGTTTCATAGACATCTTACTTAGCAAATCATTGTTTTAATTTTTTTTCATTTACAAACCTGCTTCATAGAATCTTTCAAACTGAAGCTTAGTTTTCACTCAAGCAGTCAAGTTCTTCAGGTTATTCCAAAAACAGGTTTACCACTGTTCTGCAGAGTGGCCAAGGAGAGGACGCAAAGAACCTTTTCTCACGCACAATTCTAGAGCTCTGTTTTTCTCTCTTGACCACAAGCCAGAATAGTTGAGTCACAGAACAAAGATTACCATACCTTCACTTAAAATTTCAGTCACCCCATTATTTTTACGTCTTCCACACCTTGTCCTATTATCTTCTATTCCTTCTGAACCTAATGACTGAATCCCAAGCTCAAGAAAATATTAAATAGAGAACTACAATTTTAAAAACAACTAAAATGCTTCAGTTTTATTTATCTTCAGAATGGTGATTTTTGCTTTGTTGAAATCCTGTGGGTTGCTCAGATTTAATTCCTAATTCTGTTGCTTGATATGATCATGTTTGGGAATTCTGAAGGTGTTTTTCTTTTGGGGCCAAACTCAGTGGCACTCGGGTTATTTCTGACTCTGTGCTCAGGAATCTTTCTGGCACTGGACCATATGGGATGCCAGGGATCAAACCCAGTTTGACCACATGCAAGGTAATTCAGACCCTGTTTTTTAACTACTTTCTGTTGTATTTCCTTATCTTTCTCATGAGATAGCACCTATTTCATGCAGATAAAGTAAATATTAAATGAGTGCATGTTTGAAGTACTTTAAGATAAATACTTGATACCTGTTAGTTCATATATCAATTATTATACACTATGTATATTTGTCATTCAAGTATCTCAGTGTTAAAGATCCATTCCACCATTTAGTCTTCCACTCTAGAAATTTTTGCTCAGGTTGCAACACATAAAAGGAATATTATGAACCAAAATTAGAACCTTGTTATTAAGAAAGCAGGTATACCATTATCATTTCTGGAGAACTGAATAATTTACCCCGACTTAGGCAGAATGCTAAGGATCAGGTCGAAAGTGATGTCAGTACAAACATACTTTCCTTAACCCCACATTTTTTTCTAATAAAAATAGGTTTTTCTCATTGGTGATGAGTGGTATTCTTTACATGACTGAAACCCAAACACAATCATGTATGTAATCAAGGTGTTTAAATAAAATATAAAAAAACAGGTTTTTCTAATTTTTATTTTATATTATATTATTTATACTATATCATATTATTTATATTATATTTTATCTTATTATTTTATTTTTATTTTGTTTATTTTGTTTCATTATTTTTATTTTATTTATAAATTATTATAGGCAAAGAAATATCCATTGGGAAAATACTGAGGAAGTTAAGGGTCTGGAACATTTGAGGCTCACCAAAGAAGTCAATCTGGTGTAGGCAAGTAAGCTGAGAGTGATACTAGAGGAAGGCTGTGGGCCTAGGAAAACTAAAGACTCTGAGTAAATGAGATGGAATACTCCAGACAACTTTGATTATTACAATGTGATAAATAATTTTGTTGAAGTGTTATGCCGCTTGCCATATAAATAGAATACTAGGAGACACAGAGAACTTCTTAGAAGAAAGATCCTTTGCTATCACTTCCTGTCAAGATAGTTGTATGACTCAGAGGTACATCTAGATGACTAGTGCAGGGACCTGAAGCAGGATTCTTTGTAGAATCTTAGAAGAAAATCTAAGATTTTCTTAGATTGTATCAAATTACAACTAGAACTCTTGCAACAAAAGTTCTCATTTACCCAATACCCTGAATTCTCAGAGTCCAGAAGCTGTTAAAACAAAAATTCAACCTTATCAGCTCTGTTAAAATGATCACCTGTTCAAAAGCAAACAAAATATAATGCTCATGTCTTCTCCATCTTGAGTCAGAGTCAAGAGAAGATCCAAGAACAGTCCTTCGTGCTAAAAAGAGAAAAGGGGTGGGGGAAGAGAATTAAAATGGTATTTCAACTATGCAGTCCTTCTAGAACACAAAAGAGAAAGGAAATACATCTACACAAGAACAATATAAAACTCAGTATGAAGTAATTTTTACAAGACTAAAGAACAAAATGATGAGGTGATATGCTGGGGTGAAGAGAAGAGGTTACTGAGTTATGGAAACAATTGAGGGGCAAAACCATCTTTCCAGATCAAGTAAATAAAAATCTGAAAAGAAAAGACTTGGCAAGGCTGAAATTTATTTAGGCAATCTTTTAAATTATAATTCCTAATGTAAGTGGTCCCTTCTGTGTCTAGCTTGTTGTAGATTGGGTTCGATTCTGTTGTAGTTGGGTTTGGAAATGAGTCTGAGGGAGAGGGATAGGCATAGAATAATCTCATTCTTCTGTATGGTAATAATATCCAGAGACAATAGATATGGGAGCCAGAAGGACCAGTCTATGGTAGAAAGCTTGCCACAATTAGTGGAGCGGTGCAGTTATAGTAGAGAAGGAAATACTGAGACAATGATAATTGAAACTGATCAAGCTGGACAAGGACTGAATGCTGAACAGAGATAAAGTGATAGGTTCAGTATCCTTCATTAACAATAATGCAAATCAGAGTGTCTAAAAGTGAAAAAGGGTGGGAGAAAGGGGGAGGTAAAGAAAAAGTGAGAGAGGAATAAAAAGCTTGCCTTAGAGGCAGGCAGGAAGAGAGGGAGGAAACTCAAGACACTGATGTCAGGAAATGAACTTTGGAGAAGGATGGTGAATATTCTAAGACTGAACCCAATCATGAACAACTTTGTACCCATGATGCTTAAGTAAAAGGAGCAAAAAAATGACTAAAATTAAAAATAGAAATTTTCTCTTTATATATTGCAGAAAGAGGTATAGATAAATACTTCATTCTTTGACTCAAATTTAAAGTTTCCCAAAATGATTCATCTATTTAATATTTTCATCTTCTCTTTGTTATGATACAGTTGGTGATTTAACATATACCCTGTAGATTTATTTTCATTTTTTTAAATGTGCTAAGTTTGGAAAAACGTGAGTATTTTTCACAATTTTAAACAGGTTTTTAAAGGAAGATTGTCAAACATAAGCATGATTTATCACTTTATTTTACTCAAATTAAATTTTGATGTGGCATAAACAAGTAAAAAGTTGATGATGAACAATATTTAAATTGTGTACAGAATTGTATATTATGAATCTATTACTGTAAAGTAAGTTATTCTCAGAATTACTCCCTAAAGGGGCTGGAGCTATAATGCAACTGTAGGGCATTTGTCTTTCATGCGGCTGATCCAAGACAGACCTGGTTCGATTCCCATGTGTCACAGATGGTCCCCCAAGCCAGGAGTGATTTCTGAGCACAGAGCCAGGAGTAAACCCTGAGTGTCACTGGGCGTGGCCCAAAACCAAACCAAAACAAAACAAAACAATAACAACAAAAAGGAATTGCTACCTAAAAAGGCAACAAAAATATATTATATCAAAAAGTGTAAAACACAATAGAGCTGGGTGCATATGTCTCCCTCTCACAGAGACTGAGTCAATTTGCAAATAAGGATCATTTCCAATAAGAGAATTACTTTCAAGCTCAAAGATGTATCTATTGGTAGTTTTAAGTCTTCACTACCATATTTTCCGACATATAATACGACTTTTGAAACAAAATCGACAGTCGTCTTTTACACCGAGTACATTTGATATGCTGCTAAACGAAAATCATCTGGATATTGCCACGAAACGAATCTTCCAACTCGATCCTGTACCAATCACCAAACAACAGCTTGTTTAGTCACTCATCTGTTGTTAAGCTCGGACTGCCCCCTTTGACTCAGCCAATCCAAGCAGACTTTTGATGTATGTAAATCATACAATGCAGGCTTTTGATGTATGCAAATCATACAATGTTCTGTACCCGAATCTACAACTGTCAAAAATCTGCTCAGATTGGCCAGAGTCAGAGAGGAAGTCTATTACAGAATACTCTTTGAACCTCTGTTTGTTGTGATTGGCTCACTGTGGTACATAAAGTTGCAGCACAGGAACGTTCTGTCTTATACAGCGAATATGGGCCTAAAGCTTTGTTTTAACTGTAAAATTACACTGGGTCGTCTTATACAAAGAAAATACGGTATCTTTTCTTTAATAATATCTGTAAGCATCTTGATTGCAAACATGTTTGTAGCTATGTTTCAGTTATAAAAAAATAGCATCCCCTTTACCAGTGCAACCTTCCCACACCAATGCCACATATCTCCCTCCCCCACCACTTCATGCCTGTATTTGAGAAAGGCATTCATTCTACTTCTGTCACTCACTGCTGTTGTCGTGATAGTTGTTAGTGTAGCTATTTCTCTAATTGTACTCACTACTCTTCGTGGGAAGCTTCAGATCATGAGCCTGTCCTTCCAGACCTCATCTCTATTGCCCCTAGGTATTATTACAATACTATCTTATTTTTTTTAATTGTACAGATGAGTGAAACTATTCTGTGTCTATCTCTCTCTCTGACTAATTTCACTCAGGATATTAGTTTCCATGTCCATTCATGTATAGGAAAATTTCATGACTTCAATCTCTCCTGATGGCTGCATAGTATATTCCACTGTGTATTTGTCCAACAGCTTGTTTAACCACTCATCTGTTGTCAAGCATCTGGGTTGTTTCCAGATTCTGGCTATTGTAAATAGAGCTGCAATGAATATAGGTGTGCAGAAGGTATTTCTGTATTGTGTTTATATGTTCCTAGGCTATTTCCCTAGGAGTGATGTAGCTGGATCATATGGTAGCTCAATTCCAGGTCTTCATTATTTTATTGATCAGAGTCCTCAGTTACTTAATAACTAAGTAGATAAGTAGATATCATCAAAAATCATGCTGATAGATGTTGCTTATTCCAGAGTCAATAACCAAATATTAGAAGGTTAGTAGTGATTGCCTCAAGAGAGTAGAATGAAGTTATTGGTATACCTTATGTTCTTTTTATTGTTTATCTTTCTTAAATTATTCATTATAGTGTTAGAAATACTTGAAACCATGAATTTTAATTTCTGCTGTTGTCATTCACTGGCTAAATAAACCATGCCTTATCTAGGACATAATAGGATGCTAATGGAAGAAGAGGAAAACTCTTGTGGTGGGTGCAATGTTGGGATAATGTGTGCTTGAAATTATTATTGACAATATTGTAAATTATAGTACATCAATAACAATTGGAAGGAAAAGTGCATAATCTTAGTAAGATTCTTTAGGTTTTCTCAGTCATAGAGTGTTGGATAAAATGAGAGAATAGAGAGCTCTTTCTATTATGCTGAGAGAAATAAGTTAGAGGGAGAGAGATAGATACCGAATAGTCTCACTCATTCTTGGATTTTTAAGAAAAATAAAAGACATTATTTAGAGATTAGAGCTGGAAGGACAGTCTCACGATATGAAGATCACCACAAAGAGTGGTGAGTGCAGCTAGATAAATAACTAAATTAACAACTATCTTGACAATGTTAATGAGTGAGAGTAGAATACCTTTCTAGAATACAAGCAGGGGTGAGGAAAGAGGAAAATAGGGGGCATTTTTGGTGGAGATATTGCACTCGTGAACGAGGGTTTTCTTTATATGAATTAAATCGAACTACAATTATATTTGTAATCATGGTGCTTAAATAAAGGTATTATTTTAAAAAATAAGAAACTAGATACAAACTCAATTAAGGTCCTATAGAAGGTGGGTTCATTGCTGCTTAGTTGTCCTTTTTTAACACTACCTGAGACAGCTTGGCTCCTGACCCTATCCATTCATATTTGTATTTCTCTTCCTTCTCCACAGTAATCTCTTGGGTCAAGGCAAATTTCTTAATCTTTTTGACCCAAGTTTACACCTGTAAAGTAAGGATGACAACCTCTATTGCACATTTCTGGGGAAGGCATAAAATGAGATGATAGTTATCAAAGGATAAAGGACTATCTCACTGTAAACTAATATTACCATTACTATTAGGCAGAGAATAAATTGTGACTGTTTATCCTTGAACTCTAGAGTTGGAATCCTAGTCTGAATTCCAAACCTAGTCTTTCTATTCTTAGCCATAGAATCTTCGATAAGTTACTAAATTTCTCTAGACTTCCAACTCCTTTTCTATAAAACAGAGAAAAAATAATATCTATCTCATCATTATTATTATTGTTGTTGTTGTTGTTGCTGCTGTTAGTATTAGCATCAGTAGTTGTAATAGTTGCACCAGTGGTGCCACAAATTTAATGTTAATTTTAAGATTTTGGTGTTAATTTTTATGAGATGCAAATAGAATAGAAACATATCTATGCAATAAGATTATTGTAAATGTATGTATTCCAAAGTAAATTATCTATTCCATCATTTTTAAAATTTGCAGATTTTCAGATTAAATGTGAAGAAAAACTTGGAAAGTTAAATTGGTTTCTTATATTCAAATAAATGCAAAAATGGCATGTATTTGAGTTCTCAAATGAACTCATTTACCAATGCTAAACTTAATATTGTTATATACTGAGCATTTTTATATACAGAAAGATATGCAAAGGTGCAGTATGCTCAAAAAGGAGCAGATTTGAGGCACATTTGAGTGAATTTGAGAAAAAAATTTTCTTTAGGTTGAATTAAAACTAAGCTATGATATTAATGAGGTTTGTTATTCTAAAAATAAATTTGTCTTCTTTGATTTTATCCTTCAGCTTTCTCCTCCCAGAAGAATTTTCAATTAACCATTAGCTTATGTTGCAAACATTTGTTCTTAAATGCATTCACTCATTCTTGTAGGTGATTAAGGATGATGGGTATATAAATATACAAGTACATAAATGACAAGCCAAACAATGTACATATGGTAATTTAATTTTAAGATGAGTACCATGTTTATGCACTTCTATCAGGCTGCCTACTTTTGATGAATAAGCAATTTCTTACCCACCATTTTATCACTGCCAATATTTAAGCAAATATCCTAATGCAATACCAGAGACAACTATCTATGCCATCTATATAATTTGCAGCTGGGAAACATAAGCAATGGGGTCCTTTCTAGATTCTACATCTGGTAAATTGATGCTCCCTGCCTCATTAAAGCTCCATGCTTAGCAGCAAATTTGGAATGCGCTACTGGGTAAAGTAACCCTGGTCTTAGATGAAAGGAAAGATTGAAGATAAACTTTAATCATGTAATACAAATGTGTCCAGAATAGTTAAGAAACCACACAGATTATAGAATTTTAGAATTATCCTATTGTCTGTGAATAGAAGAAATAGTAACAAGTCCAATGAGAGATTAACCTTGGATAAGAATAAAAGGCATTCCATAAAACAGGAACCCACAAGAAGTTCAGTGTTGCTGAAAACTAAATGTCAGAGATGGATGGAGGTAGGTAAAGACCAGGTTGTGGAAGGTCCTAAATACCATGCAGAGAATTCTGAGCTATATTCATAAGTCATGGGAAGAATATGCAGAGTGACATGGCTTAGTATTTTAGGTGAGTCACACTAGAGAAAATTTAGAGAAAAGTTGACAAGAATGTGACATTACAATAGCAGGTTGAAACTGCACTTTGCTGTCCTTTCAGTTCTTTGTGAATGGGCACCTTTCAGAGAGTGACAGTTTCTGAGCAGACCCTTCACTGTCCACAGCAGAGGGGTTTGAAAAGAGGTTCCAGAAAATCAAAATTCATTCTGGATTGCTAAAGTCAAATCTGTTACCATTAACAATGTTTGATATTTGCTGTTTCATTACCTTAAGGCAAAGTAATGGAACTCTAGTAGACTATGATGCACCTTTCAGAATACTAGTTGGAGATGAATTATTGTACAACTATGGGTTTTGGAAAGCTGAGATTATAAATTCTTTTCCTCAAGGAGTCTCTCTTCCCCCCTCACAACTTCACCTTCACTTCCCTATGAGACTCTTTGATTCTCAGTTTGATGTTAAATTTAAGTGACCTTGTATACCCACCTCCTTTTATACTGCATATCTATTTCACAGGTATTGGATGAACTCACATTCTAGTACTATAAGAACATTGTGCTGGAAATATAAGCAATAGCCTTTGTTTCTGGATCTTCAGCTTCTAATCAGCCAGTTTATTTAATATTTTTGAGGCTCAACTTTTTCGATCTGCAGAACTGGGGAGAAAGTATAGTGGGCAGGGAACTTGGCTTTCACACAGATGGTCACCAGAGCATCCCAGGGCTGATTCAATAATAAGCCAGAATGACCCTGTACCCCCTCCCAAATAAAAATAATTCCTACTTGCAAAAATTGAAAGTAAGTGGATGATTTCTGATGAATTTAGGGGTTTTGGGGGGGATCACACCGGTGATGCTCAGGGGATACTTCTGACTATGCACTCAGATAACGCTCCTGGCTTGGGGACCATATGGGAAACCAGGGATCAAAACGTGATCCTTCTTAGGTCAGCCGTGTGTAAGGCAAATACCCTACTACTTGCACCACTGCTCTGGCCCCAAATTCTGAGGAATTTTTGAGCATCAAAATTTTGTGACTAGAGGAAGTCTATTGCTTTCTATTACTCAACTACAGAATCTAGCCATGATATTATCAGAATAATGTATACAAATGCTTGGTGATAAGAAAAAATTTCAGTTATATTGCTAATGTATAAATTACAAAAAGTATAGCATAATTTCATTTTTCTTTTTCATTTTGAGTTATAACAGCCAATGATCGAGGATCACTAATAGCTCTGTGCTCAGGAGTCACTCAGGTAATTGCATGGAGTGCTATATACGGTGTCAAGGATGTAACTGGGGTTAGCCCAGGAAAGACAAATGTCTTTGTCCCTTTACTCTCTCAAGCCCTGAAATTATCACAGTTATACAAAATAAGATATATATACAAAAATACAATATAAACCAACCTCATCTTCATCTCTAGTCATAAATTCATGTTCTTGATTTTATTGTCTAATTTTAAGTAAGAAGTTTAATCTATTATATCAATAAAATTGATCTGTAAAACAGTCTCTAAAACCATTAACAATTCTTTTATTTATTTATTTATTTATTTATTTATTTTGGTTTTTGGATGCTCAGTGTCCTGGCTATGCACTCAGAAGTTGCTCCTGGCAAACAGTGCCCAGATACAAGAGCCACACACTGAGTGGGAGAAACTATTCACCCAATACCCATCAGATAAGGGGCTAATCTCCAAAATATACAAGGCACTGACAGAAATTTACAAGAAAAATAATCAAATCCCATCAAAAAATGGGAAGAATAAATGGACAGACACTTTGACAAAAAAGAAGCACAAAAGGCCAAAGGCACATGAAAAAATGCTCCACATCACTAATCATTAGGAAGATGCAAATCAAAACAACTATGAGGTATCATCTCACACCACAGAGATTGGCACACATCACAAAGAATGAGAACAATCAGTGCTGGCGGGGATGTGGAGAGAAAGAAATTCTTATCCACTGCTGGTGGGAATGCTGTCTAGTCCAACCTTTATAGAAAGTGATATGGAGATTCCTTTAAAAGCTGGAAATTGAGCTCCCATATGATGCAGCTCTACCACTCCTAGGATTATACCCTAGGAACACAAAAATACAATACAAATTCCTTCCTCACACCTATATTCATTGCAGTGCTATTTACAAAAGCCATACTCTGGAAACAATCAAGATACCCTTCAACAGACTAATGGCTAAAGAAACTGTGGTACTTATACACAATGGAATATTATGCAGCCGTCAGGAGAGATGAAGTCATGAAATTTTCCTATGCATGAATGTATATGGAATCTATCATACTGAGTGAAATAAGTCAGAAGGAGAGAGATAGACACAGAATAGTCTCCCTCATTTATGGGTTTTAAGAAAAATAAAAGATAGTCTTGCAATAATTTTTTGAGACAAAAGAGAGGAGGGCTGGAAGTTCCAGCTCACTACATGAAGCTCACATCAAAGAGTGATGAGTGCAGTTAGAGAACTATCATAACAATGAATGAGGGAAGTAGAAAGCCTGCCTAGAGTACAGGCAGGGGTGGGATGTGGAGGAGGGAGATTTGGGACATTGGTGATAGGAACGTTGCACTGGTCATGGGTGGTGTTCTTTACATGACTGAAACCCAAACACAATCATGTTTGTAATCAAGGTGTTTAAATAAAGATATTAATTTAAAAAAGAAAATTGATCCTGGCTTGATTAAGATAATCTTTCTAGTGAGTCTGCCAGACCTTAAATGGTAACCTACTATCATTTTCAAGCAAAAAGTATTAAAAGAAATAAATCTTCCTAACTTTTTATGAAGGCAACATGGCCTAGATACCAAAAGCTCAGAGATGAAAGCAAACTAGAGATAAATATTGAACATAGATGCAAAACTCAACAAAATGTTATCAAACCATTTTAAAATGAGTATCAATTCATCTCTAGTTATTAAGCATCTGGGCTGTTAACAATTTGCATTATTAGAAATGATGGTTTGATGAATTTCTGTGTCTATAAGTACTTGTGTGTTTTTCAATTCATTGAGTGGAGTTATGGGATCAAGAGGCAAGCCCAATGCACATGTGTTACTCTAGCATTTGAACTTTTCAATGTTAAAAAATAAAGCATGCACATTAGAATCAAACATGTTGTGTTTAAATATAAGCTCCCCTGCCCTGAAGGATCTAACAAGCTCAGTATTACACTTCTTTATTTTAAAATGTGTTGTTTCATTTCTTTGTGCTAAAAGTCAGAAAATTGATTATACCTTCCTGATGAGGATTTTATGACTAGTAGATGTACTAATTCTTGTAAGCACTTGCTAGAACATAACAAGTGTTACTTAAATATAAATTACATATATAAATTGATAGTCTTTTTAATTTGATTTTCCCTGTTGGACTTTATAATCATTTAATATTTGCTGGGAGGTCAGGACAAATATTATATCTTCTTTTTATCTTTGTTGGGGTTTTTGGCCACACCCAATAGTGCTCAGGGGTTACTGGTTACTCCTGGTTTTGTAGTCAGGGGTCATTTCTGGCAGTGCTGGGGGGACCATATGGAATGCCAGACATAGAACCCAAGTTCTATCTCTACACAAGTCAAATACCCACCTGCTGGGCTATCTAATTTCTACCTATAAACATTTTTGGAAGATGCTTTTGAAAAATAATTTCTAAGTTATGAGATATAAACCATCTCCTTTTGCTCTTGATTGGAAAACTTATTTTTAAAATACTCTTTCAACTACCCAATCATTAGTCACAATATATTTTGGCATGAAAGTACTGAGTATGCAGCTCTACCGTGTCAAAATCATTTTTTAAAGAACACTGGGATCCCTAAAGGATTTCAAGCTTCACTCTTCAAGGGAATATTACAGTTTGAACACTTGCTCCTAACATTTCCCATGGGCCATCTCTAAGCTATCAGATAAAAGCAGAAAAGGAGGACATTTTTATGAAGTGGAAAGTACCACTGCCAGAAGCAATTATAGAGCACTAAAGAAGCATCTTTTAAGATTTTTGCTCTTTGTAGAACATAATCCTATCACATAAAATATTCTGTTAAACAAAACCTTACTCATAGGATGAGGCATGCTTAGAATGCAGATTTATTCTGCATTCTAGAGAGGAAAATTAGTCCTTTTAGAATTCCTTGTGCTTCCCCTACCTGTTTGTAATTGTTATAGTTAGTATACCTGTGACTCACAGGATGTGATGACTGGAAATCAGGATACCTGTTTTTAGACTAGCTCTGTGACAGATAACCTAAGTGACCTTGAACTAGTATTACATTGCCAAGTCTCTGAAATTTGATTTTTTATCTGTAGAAATGAAAAGGGCACAAAATCAGTAATAACCACAGTTAATTTGGATCTAGATAGTCTAACATGTTTCTCCTTATTTTTGTTGTTGGCTTGTGAACATGGTTTTGAGATAGGAATGCATTCAATATCGCAACAGAATTCTTCTTAGCATTTGGAGAGAGGGTGAAATGCATGTGTGAATACTTTTTAAATTCCACCTATGTTTATAAGGTACCTATTAGGTTTAGAAGTCTGTAAAGTGACTGAAACACATTATAAGAAAAATAGAAGCTGCCTCTGCCCTTTGATGTTGACAGCACACAGGTAATTAAAACGTGATGACAAATACATTTCTTAGATCCTGTGACCACACAAATAGTGAGTTTCAAGAAGCTGTGATTTACACAATGATCTAAATGGTAGATACTCTAAACTCTGTAGTTGCCAGGTTATGGTGAGGTGAAGGAAACAAAGCAACTGGAAGAGAAGAAACACTAAGTTTTGACTCTCTTTTATACTAAAAAAAAACCTCAGAGCCCCCACAAGTCAGGAGTTCTGTTCCTCTTGTACTGGCTTGTGGGGTGGTGCGCTGGGATGGACAGCTAGCCCGAGGACCCCCTGGACTGTCCATTAGTCTGGGGGGCTAGATTCCCCCACGCCAGAGGGGCTCTACAGGAGCACCTCAGGTAAGCTGGGCCCTGGGGGGAGGAATGGGGGTGGAGGACAGCTCCACCCCCATGCATTCACAAACAGCAGGGGCCAGAGCTGTGCCCAGAGCTCACACAACTTCAAACAATAGTCAAAGTAATGTTCCTTTATTTTTTTTTTATTTATTAGCATTCCAAAAAGCGCGCAGGCGCTTTGTCAACCTTTTTAGCCCATCCAAGAATCCTCTTGCCCCTCAACACATAAAAGGTAATGGAACACCCTATATAAGAAGGAATGCACTCAAATAGATGTGTGAAATCAAATTTATGTGGACGTTATTTTTTTTTAATGTTGAAGTCCCCTCTGATTACCAACCCTTAACTTTAAATATCCATCTATAGGATGAATATAGCCCCACCTTTTATTGCCCCTTCACACTGAGAGACCCTTATATTCCCTCATATTCGAACCCTTATTTGTTACTTCCCCTTGATTTATCCGTCTTTTTCCTCAATTCTTACCTTGATAGGCACCAAGTCCGACCTGTTTCGCAATAAAGC
>PVKC010026587.1:0-16083 GCA_004027635.1 Crocidura indochinensis
TAAAACTAAGACCCAACCAACCCCATTTCCATCCTTCTGATAACCAAGGTGCCCAAACACAAGGCTCCTAGATTCATCCAGCCCTTGCTGCTCCATCCCCTCCAGGCTCCATTCCCTCAAACCAGGCCTTTAAAAACCAAATACCTGGCCTGAAACCGAGAGAGTTAATTTGCTTCTTCAGAAGAGAAATAACCTGGGCTTTGATCAGTTGTCATTGCATTGTTGTGTTCTCAGCTTCACAGGTTTGTCACATAGTCCAGTTTTCTTGAATCACTGAGGGAAGTCCAGATTCCACTTCAGTCTAGCATTGAGAGATATTTTCAACCACAAAAATATTCATTTCCAGGAATGAAATGGCTCAGGAAACTTCCAAGGGTTCCTGTTAATGAAAGTCCCTATTATTCTAGATTACAAGAGCTAGCACACAGTCTTCTATTTACAGCTTTGCCACAAACCATCTGCCAGGAATCAGGAATAAAACAGTGACCATACAGTGCTCACAGCATCATCTATTTCTCCAAGAGTGACAGACAAGCCCCATAGCTATCCAGATGGTCCTGGGCCAACAAGCAGCAATCTGTCACACAGCCATCAGTCATCTCACTATTTTTCCCAAAATCACTTCCAATTTTGAGTAGTGCCCAGAGGAAAAATTGACTTTTCAAGTGATCTGGTGCCATACAAGCAGCTGAGTCAACCAACTAATACAGACTGGCTGAACCAATGTAGGGTGAAACATTACTATAAGTTTGGACTGCTATTTGAAAACTGTGACAAGCTCCCATGAGGGTAGAAGCTGTGAGTTCTCATCGCTAGCAATTATTTTCTTCCTGCTGAGAAAAAAAAAAAAAAACTCTGTTTTCTGGAAAGCTTGTGGAAGTGAATTGACTAATGTTCATCATCAGACTGGGCCCAAACTTTCACTCTCTTTCCTATATCATTAGTGAATCTGTAAATTCCTTATTATCAAATCCCCAGAAAAATTTTTAAATAGGGTGGGAGGTATGAGTCATCTATGCTCCTTTCTGACCAAGGAAACTAAAGCAAATGTCTTGGGGACATCTTGCTAAAGATTTTCCTCATCTGATAACAAGTGTGCTGAACTGTTTTACCTCTTCCTCCTGCCTGTAACATGTATCTCAAGAATGAAATTGTTCTTCAATCCTTTATGGATAAAGGAGTCATATTAGAACCAAATGACCATAAGAAGACCAAAACAATTGCAATGACACTGGTCTTAACACTCTGAATCTCTGAACCTAGTCCTGCAGCTGCTTTCCTGGGTAAAGGAAAACTCCAGGAAAAGCAAAACTACAGGGCTTATGTTGCATTAGATGGATTTTGGGTTTTAATTCTAAGTGGTCCTAGGTGCTACTCCAATATATATTAGATATTATATCTTAGATATTATCCCCTTATCTGATGGGAATTGGGTAAATAATTTCTCCCATGCTGTGGGTAGTCTTTGTATCTCACACTATTTTTTGAAAAAAGATATATACCAAGCTGTAAAAAACCATGGGTGCAATGGACATGCAGTTGAAAACATAAATCTTGTGAGAAAAGGGCAAGCCCAGAACCTACCCTGCTGAAGTCACACCAGCTGCACCCACCACCCACATTGGCCACTTTGCCAATGGCTCGGTTTCACCATTCAACCACTGAGTTCTACAGAGATGTCAACCTGACTGTTATGCTGGTATTTTGGACTGACATCTTCAGGAAGTTGTTTGGCGTGAATGAGGGCACTCTCTCCTCACCTTTTCATACTACTGGAAGCTGTCACACACCCTACAAAATCCATATTATTAGCCACAGAGCTTTGATTTCTAGACCATAGGCTATGTCCAGATATTTTCATTACTGCCATTCCAGTAGGAACACACCATTTTAGATGTCAAGATGAATTCAAAGCCAGCTACTGTTTAGAAACAAAACAACATAAAATCACCTAGCAACAAATAGCTTAGCAAACCTTTTGACAATGATTAAATGACCTCACTGTGAAATACACTAATGTTCACAAGTTTTTTTACTGGCTACTTAAAAAATTAATTACATTACCACCTGTAAACAAACAATATAAAATTCTTTATTTTGTGCCTGCTAAGTGGGTAAGCTTGGGAATGGGTAGGGAACTGGAGACAGTGGTGCAGTAAATTTTACATTGGTGTGGATAGGTCTTGGAACAAATGTCTTATGAGAAACTCTGTAGTATATGGTCTTTAAAAGAAATAATTAAAAAATGGACAAGTCTTTCATCCTTCTATATGTTTACCTCAAGTGAAAATGTCCAGGTATATTTGAAAACTCTCAGGTCATCACTCCTTAATGCCTGTTTTCTGGATCTTTTTATGCCGTCTTTTCTGAATCTATGACATGATAAAGGCAGAGATGTGGTGGAAGTACAAAGATAAGAAAGTTTTTAATTATAGGTGGGTACCATGACTCCACTATTGTATCATATCCTGAATTTCTGAAGGTTATTTCAATTATAAGAATTATATTTTGACTTCATCAAATCCCCTAAATGTGTCTTGTTACTTTTAAACTATTCTTGTTGTTCATGTTGCTGAGAAGAGTAGAGGGATGGAACTCCAGGTGAATTTAATTAGCAAATTTAAAACTTACCCAGCCAGGATGTGGAGAGAAAGGAACTCTTATTCACTGCTGGTGGGAATGCCATCTAGTCCAACCTTTATGGAAAGCGATATGGAGATTCCTCCAAAAACTGGAAATTGAGTTCCCATATGATCCAGTTATACCACTCCTAGGGATATACCTTAGGAACAAAAAGTACAATACAAAAATTCCTTCCTCACACCTATATTCATTGCAGCACTATTTACAATAACCAGACTCTGGAAATAACCAAGATGCCCTTCAACGGACGGATGGCTAAAGAAACTGTGGTACATATACACAATGAAATATTATGCAGCTGCCAGGAGAGATGAAGTCATGAAATTTTCCTCTACATGGATGTACATGGAATCTATTATGCTAAGTGAAATAAGTCAGAGGGAGAGAGATAGATTCAGCATAATTTCACTCATCTATTGGTTTTAAGAAAAATAAAAGACATCCTTGAAATAATTTTGAGAGACAAAAGAGTGAAGGGCTGGAAGGTCCAGCTCACAACATGAAGCTCACCACAAAGAGTGGTGAGTTCAGTTATAGATATAACTACACTGAGAACTATCATAAAAATGTGAATGAATGAGGGAAGTGGAAGGCCTGTCTAGAATACAAGTGGGGGTGGGATGGGGAGGAGGGAGATTTGAGATATTGGTGATGGGAATGTTCTACTTGTGAAGGGGGTGTTCTTTATATGACTGAAATCCAACTATAATCATACTTGTAATCAAGGTGTTTAAATAAAGATATTAATAAAAAATTGAAATAGAAATAACTTACCCAGTCAATCAAAATAGATAATATTTGAAGATGGGAGAAAACAGCAGATAATAGTAAGCCTCCAACCAATCTTTCTCTATCTCCCTCTTTCTCTGTCTCTCTCTCTCTCTCCCCCCCCCCTTTCCCTTTCTTTCCCCTCTTCTCTCTCTCCCATTCTCCAGTCTAGCCTATGCCCAAATAGACAATAGGATCAAATAAGGCTTGCCTGCCTGGACAGATGGCAGAATACAGACGTGGATTATAGGCCCATACAGACTGTAGAATGAGAAAGGACTCAGCAATAAGCACTGAACACAGGAATCTCACTCATGCACCATGGCCATGGCTAGAGACTAGGAATGCCAGGATGATGGGGAAACCCATTATGGTATAGTCCAAGAGAGGCCCAGTGATAAGACTTTAGACTAGAAAAGTATACACAGACTAAAGTGTAGAGGACAAGACTTACTCTGGAAGACGTTTATACACCCAGGTAATTTTATACATGTGTAAAAGAGGGGAAGGAACTAGAATCCATTTGTTCAAAATGTACAATAATTTTTATTTCTTAAATTTCCAAATTTGTGTATGCAAATCTTTCATACAGTTCTCTTAAACCTATCAGCACAAGAGAATACACCTTCACAAAGACATTGTGATACTTTTAACTCTTTTTTTTTTTTGGGGGGGGGTCACACCCGGCAGTGCTCAGGGGTTACTCCTGGCTCCATGCTCAGAAATTGCTCCTGGCAGGCACGGGGGGGGGGGGTGGAATATGGGGCACCGGGATTCGAACCAATGGCCTTTTGCATGAAAGGCAAACGCCTTACCTCCAGGCTATCTCCGGGACCCGATACTTTTAACTCTTAAAATTAGTAACAGATCCTACTCTGTTTGTTCTGCCTTCTCCCCTCATATTCTAATCTGCAGAATCATAAAAGGTTTAGAAGTTTTATTTTTTAAGAGATTTTATGATTTTTTTTCTGGTTCTATGAGTTTTTGTGTTTGAAACTACTTGCTGTCTTCCATTAACTTCTTACTTATAAAAACGTTGTTCGTTTTGTTGGGGACACTGACACTTCCTCCAAAAATAATAACAAATTTCTCATTTTTCCATTGTGTGGGAGAAATATAATTCTGCTGAGGAATATGAGTGGGAGTTACTACTGGGCAGAAACAGCTGACCCAGGGAGTCTGTTCTTCTCCCTCACTTGGACTGAGTAGCCCCTTGGTGATAAAGCTCAAAGCTACCTGGAAGCTCAAAGAACATAAGTTTCAATCATCTACCCAGTACTAAGAAGCAGAAAAAAAGGAAAGGCCAGTTTCTAATGACATCAGAAATCTTCTGTCTCAGAATAGCAGATATTTCTCATAACTTCTCTTCCAGGGGAAAAATAAAATCATTGAATATCAAAAATTACCCTTGATCAATTTTGTCATTTGAACCTCAGAATCAACCTCAAAATACTATAAACACAGTTTTGAACTAAAAACAGGAAAGAATTTTCTCAGTTCTGGAGGCTGCTAGTCCAAGATGAGGTTGCCAGTGTGATTAGGTGCCAAAGTGGGCTCTTTCCCTTTCTTGCAGACTGTCACTTTCTCTGTGCATCTTCATATGGCAGAAAGCAACTCCGGTATCTTTTCAGTTTTCAGAAAGACACCAGCTCCATCAAATCATAGTGCCAGATTTCTGACTTAATTTGACCTTCATTGCCTCCTTCAGGCCTGCTCTTCAATATGGTCACAAGAGGTATAGTATCAGCATATCAATTTAGGAGGATGCAAATCAATTTGTAATAGACAGTGACTTGACCCTTTGTGTTGCTCCCCTCAGGTGCTCTGGGAACAGCAAGACCAGATAGATGCAGGTAGAGCCATCACATCGGTTCAATCACTTCTTATTCCTTATTTTTCTGAGCTTCTTTTGGAAAAGCAACCACTTCGGATCAAAGCCCTAACTTGCCACCCCCAGTCTCTGTAGCTACAAGGCTTAGAGTAGATCTCAATTCTGTGTTTTCTGTCCAGAGATCTTCAGCTGAGATCCTGGTCCCCAAGGTTTTCTTTTTTGATGCACCTTCTGCAGGCTTCATTCAGAAAGAGATAAACAATTTGAGATTTCTCTCCCTCACATCAAACAAAATAATAGACCATTCGAGTTAAATTGGTTGATTCTTTTAGACATGGAATAAATTAAATATCCATGGTATTTTTATATTATTCCAAGTATATATTATCCTCTCAATAAATCTCCGATATATAAGTTAAACATAATGTAAGAATTAAACAGAAACAAACATTATCTCATATCCCAAAACAAATAATTGAAAATAGAGAAAGAAAAGGGATTTGTTGTAGGGGGTTTGATTTTAAGATTCCATACAGTTTCCTTCTTTTCTATTCTGGTCTCTGTACCTTTATTTGTCACTTCCTAGTTTAATAAAGAAATGTTGAATAAAAGCTGTTTCATCTCTAGCTTTTATAAATTGGAAATGGATTTTTAGTAGTGCAGCAAAATTCTGTTCCACAAAAATCAATAAGCTCTGTGGACTGTGTTAGAGGTATTTGACCTACTTAAGAGAAGCACTAAAAGATTAATAAAACCTAGTGGAAAGTCTTAGAATTTAGTATGTTTCTCCTCCTGGCCTTCTCTCTAGCTGCCTGTATATCTGGGAAGGGACACAGGTGGGATATGTCTTCCTCCACAATTTGCTTCTCTTTAAAAATAGTTTAAGTTAAGTTTGCCAGAGAAAAAGATTCTGAGAGTATTTTGTGTGGTCAGTGGTTTTTTTAAGGGAAGTATACTCCCAGGAGAAACTGGCCAAGGAGTAGGAGAGAACACAAGTAAAGCTGAATTCTGAGTTTTGCCCTCACTTTTGTTTCACACTAAAATCAGAACAGGTCTCATATGGAGTTGATGAAACTGGGGTTTTAAATTCTGGGTTCAGTTAATCCTTAGCTAAAGAAGTTCAGAAAACTGTCAGTCACTCTTCGTTTTCTGCTTGTAGGCAGAGTTTTCCTTGGACAAAGCAGATTTTCTGTATAAACTCAAAGATGTGCCCCATATATGTTGCTATTTATGTTCCCCAAAAAAGAATCAGAAGTGTAAGGGGCAGAGTTATAGTAAAGTGAGTAAAGCACTTGTCTTGCACTTGGCTCAATCCCCAAAATCCCGTATCGCCCCCAGGAGCGATATGTCCTAGGAGTAATTTCTGAGGGCAGAGACAGCAATAACCCCTGAACTTTGCCAGGTGTGACCCAACCCCCAAGAAAAAAAGTAATGTGTGGGATATAGGCACAGGGAAATATGGGATGTTTCAGGTAAAACTTGGTAGAATCTGGTTAGTGTTTCTGATCATTATGGTAGGTATGTTTTATTTTAAGCACTTAAAAAAAAAACAGGAAGGTTCTCAATCAACTCAAAACTGAGCTGTCATATAACCCAGCAATCCCTCTCTTAAGTATCTATCCCCAAGATAGAAATATATTCATTCAAAAGGATCTGTGCACACGGCTATTCATTGCAGCACTAAGTACAATAGCTATGTCCTGGAATCAATTTAGATGTCCAACAATGGATTAGTGGATCATGAAAATGTGGTAGATGTATACAATGGAATATTACATAGCTGTAAGGAATGCTGAAATCACGCAAATTGCCACACATGAATGGAACTCGAAGATATTATATTACGCCACAAGAAGATAAATGCAGAATATTTAGAATAATCCCCTAATGAAATGCAATAGTTTAGATGGGATTTGTCATAAATACCCTTGGCCCCAGAGTATTGCAAAGAAAAGGAAGGAAACGGAATATGAAAGAATTGAGTGCAGGGGCCAAGTGGTCTCAGGTCCATTGGTGGTGGGAATAAAAAATAAAAAGAACAGAACAGCATATCCAAGCCAAATCAAAAGACCCAAATGCTAGCCATCTAAACTTTAAATGGCATGTTATACTGGCAGGCTTGGGTAAAAGGCTGGTGGTATGAGATACACTCTGGGAACATGGTGGAAGGAGATTGACATTGGTGGTGGGATTGGTCTTAATTCATAGTATTTCTAAAACCCAATTATGAAGAACCTTGTAAATCACAATGATTTCAATAAAATAAAAAGCGAAAAGGAAAAAAAGGGGGAGGGGGAGTCTATACTGTTTCTCGTACTTCTCAAAAAAGTCAAGCCCAATTTAAAAAAATAAAAAAGATATGAAAGAAAGTAAAAGTGGCTATTCCACAGATTTTTATATCCTAAGTGTCTTTCTGAATGACTGCAAATTTGCATCTTTCTATGAAAACATAGAGTCTATATTCAAGCAGGATTTAAATTTTAAATTTTAATTTTAAAACTGCCTATGCAGGCTTCTAATTACTAGTATATCTCTTCACCTAACCATCATGGGTGTTATTTCAACATAACCACAATTATACTTAAGGAATGATATAAACTTAATTTGTGACTATCTAAATATTTCTTATAATAACTGTCATTGTCTTCATTTAGAAGTGCTCTTAACAGATAGAATTTCTCAAGGTTAATTTAAAGTTTAATGTGCCACTGAAATTGTAATGAAAAAGGCACAGGCTGCTTGGCTTGTATTAATATGCACAGCATCTTACTACAGCATGATAAATTAGGATAAGCTAGATAATTGCAAATATGGAGTCCAAAAAAAGCATCAGCCAAGGAACTAGCAGGAGAAATAAACTTTAAATTGAAGACAATCTAGAATTATTTTCTTTATATGACTTTATGTGACTATATGATGAATTATTTAAACGCCTATTTAAGTTATTTATTCTAGAATAAGATATTCTTAAATTTCTATTTAAATTTCAAATTAGGAGTGAAATTGATCTATTTCATAAAGAAGAAAATAAACCCAAAATTAATTTTTTCAGAAAATAGCAATACTCAGTTGAAATAAAATAATAAAATTTTAAGGGTAAATTAGTGTTCAATGCGAATATTATGATACTCTATTGAGCATTATGATAGAGTATTATGTTTTTTGAGTTTTATAAAGGAAATATAGGTACTCAGCAGTTACGTAAATCTAAAAGTAAAGAGCAACATTGTTCATTGTGATGGATTTATAATACATTATACTGTTTTTTTTTTTTGCTTTTGTTTTTAGTTTTGTTTTTGGTTTTTCAGTCCACACTCGTTTGATGCTCAGTGGTTACTCCTGGCTAAGCGCTCCGAAATTGCCCCTGGCTTGGGGAACCATATGGTACTCCGGGGGATCAAACCACAGTCCTTCCTTGGCTAGCGCTTGCAAGGCAGACACCTTACCTTTAGCACCACATCACCGGCCCCAGTACATTATACTGTTGATGGAAAGAAAGATGAATATACATAAATTGACATAATACTTTATGGGAGAAAGATTTTAATGAAATATTAGTAAGTTGCATACATGACTGACGTGTTTAGATAATGTTGAAGGTTTTTTATAGTGTTTTAAAATAGTGTTCCAAATGTTTTGATAGTGTTTCTAAAGCTTATTACAAATATAAGGTCTCAACAATATTGTTAAAATTTGAGATATTCTCTAAATCATATGTACATGATTATAGTGCCAATATAGATGTATTTTGCACTAACTTTGAAATTTGCTAAGATACTTAGCATCACACTAACTGAAGATAAGATAACATTGGATAGATAAAACAAGGGGACTCATATAAAATTTCAATTAGTTCTTCAGTGCTCCATTTCTACACTATACCTCTGCCATTACCTGATGCCAGACTGTATGATATCACAATTATGTATAAGTAAAGTATGGGAACATTTACTCTTCACCCCTTTTATAAATGTTTTACCACCAGCGTTCCCTGTTGAGAATTACAAACACTTGAGCTTTGACATGGTTTGCAAGTAAATAGTTTTCTACAATTTTATGAATCACAGAAAAAGAAAGTGTGTGAGTCTGAGATAGATGATTCTATTATTCACAACACAGCAGTAATCACAAACAATTCATTTGCATGTGTTCTATGAGTCCCAAATAATACTGAAACCTGCAGAGCAATATCTCCAATTTAGAGAATTCAACTCTTAAAAAATGGGCAAAGACTGTCTGAGCTTTGTCACAGAGTGAGACACGACCTATTTATTAGAAAGTGAACAAACAAAAACTTACCTACCTTGCAGTCTAGTCTCAGCAAAAAGCATTTCTGAAGCAGCACTGTCAGTCACTGAACAATCTCAACAAGACACTTGGTCACCCACATGGACTAAAATGTAAATAATTTTACTGTTATAAGGTAACAACTATATTTTTCCAAGTATTGTTTCTGAAAAGGTACTTAAAAAATGAAGTAATTAATGCTACATTAAGACAGTAGCATAATTTAAAAAAATTGTAAAACACAGTATTGTTAACTATCATGCCTTTGAAAGCTTCTAGGAGTGAGGAGAAACCATATCAGAGCATTATTTTTAAACTAAAATTCAAAGTGAAAAAGAGGAGAGGTTTTTAAGAAGCAGGTTTTTATTTTTCTCCACGTTTAGGTTTTCTCAAAATCTTGACTCTACAAACACAAAGTTGACTCTAAAAATAAAATAGAGGATTTGTGATTTTCTTGCATGAGAGCAGTAAACAATAAGCTGTTATGATTAGTTATATAATTGCTGGTTTAAAAAGAAACTTTAGAGACACCAGCAATATTCAAAACAATTACTAACCTTAGAGGACTAGAGATCATCGGTAAATAATCTCTCAAAGATTCTTTTCCTGCAACCTCTAGTCTATGTACTTGAATCTTTAAAAATAGGAAATGCAAATGAGGCCTTTCCAGTATCTGCATAAATATCTTGTATATAGATTTGTAGAAAAACAGGAAAAGACAAGTACTAGAAGATTAAGGTCTGTGCAATTATGGGTGCCCTGCAGTAATCTTCTGAAAAAATTCCAGGGGGTGGCATGTTTTGATTCACACCAATGAATGTTCAGGGTCTACCTCTGCATATGTCCCAGGACAGTATAACTTGAAACAAGCAAGCAAAAATATAAAAACAAAAATAGGTGGCAAAAAAGCAAACAAACAAACAAACAAAAACCAAAATAGGTGACAGGAAGGAGATTCTGTTTTGGGGGGCTTGGGTTTTTTATTGTATTTATTTAATTAAAGAACAGTAGTTTATGAAGTTATTGGTAGTTGGTTTTTAGACATATAAATTTCAACCCCAATCCCACCACCAGCATCAACTCCCATCACTAGTGCTCCCATACTCCATCATTCCACACCTCCCAACCTACATCCTCCAATTCCTGCCTGCCATCTTGATAGTTTAGTTATTCAGTTGTTTCAGTTTATATCTCCTGCTTTCAGTGCTGTTGAGTCTTTGCTTTGAATATATAGCTGGACCGCTTTCCATCATCCCCAATATAACCAAATATAACCCAATATAACCCAATATAACCCTTGTTCTCCCATTACTTTTCTTATAGTCTTTCTTCCCTCTTTGCTTTCTTTTTTCTCTCTTTTTTCTCACTGATCTCTGAGATCAAAGGTGGTCTAGGTATCCCCATTTTCTACATTAAATAACATAATACTGCTATTTTATATACCACAGAAAAGTGAGATCATTCTGCTTGTCTTTCATTTGACTTATTTCACACAACATATCTTCCAATTCCAAACAGATTGTATGATTTCATCATTACATTCATAGCTGCATAGTATTTCATAGTTTATTATGTACAACATCTTTAAAATACATTTGTCATTGGACAACTAGAGTAATTCTATCTTTGCAACTGTACTAATTGTAGCAATGAATAATGGTGTACATTGTACATATGTCCTTTTTAAATCTACACAACCCTTAACCAGTACACATTTCCCACCACAAATATTTCTAGTTCTCCCACCTGCCTCTGCCACCTGCCTCTTGGGTAGGCATTTAACTTCTTTTTTATAACAATTTCTTTATTTAAGCACCATTATTACAAACATGTTAGTAAAATAAAATAAAATGCACACCCTTCTCAACAATGCAACTTTCCCACTACCATTGTCCCCCCATTTCCTAAATCCAACCACCATCTGCCTATCTTTGAGACAGGCATTGTATTTCTCTCTATATAGTTGTCATGGTAGCTATTATTGTAGTTATTTCGCAAACTGCACATACCACTTTTTGTGATAAGCTTGTTATCATGGGCTGGTTCTTCCAGCCCTCGTCTCTATTGTTTCTAGGTGTTATTATTATACTGTCTTATTTTTCTTAAATCCCACATATGAATGAGACTACTCTGGGCTTATCTATCTCCCTCTGACTTGTTTCACTCAATATAATAGCCTCAAAATCCATCCATGTATAAGCTAATTTTGTGACCTCAAATTTACTAACAACTTCATAGTATTTCACTGTATAGATGTATGACACTTTCTTCAGTCACTCATCTGTTGTTCTACATCTGGGTTGTTTCTATATTCTGGCTATTGTAAACAGTGCTGCTATGAACATTATTGTATTGTTTTTGTTTTTGTTTTTTTGCTCCTAGGGTATATCCATATGTGTGGTATTGCTGGATCATATGGGAGCTCAATCTTCAGTATTTTCAGGAATATCCATATTGTTTTCCAAAAAGGCTAGACTAGATGACATTCCATCCAGCAGTGAATGAGAATTTCTTTCTCCCCACATCCACATCATCAGTGGTTGTTATTATTCTTTTTGATGTGTGCCAGTCTGGGACATGAAATGATGCCTCATTGCTGCTTTAATTTGCATCTCCTAATGATTAGTCATGTGGAATATTTTATAACGTGCCTTTTTGACCATCTGTATTTCTTCTTTGAGGAAATATCTGTTCATTTCTAGATGGAGATAGATTTTTTTATGTTAAGTTCTGTCAGAACCTTGTATATCTAAGATATTTGTCCCTGTCTGATGGGTATTGGCTAAATAATTTCTTCAATACTGTGGGTGGCCTTTTTACTCTAATCACTATTTCCTTTGAATTTCAGAAGCTTCTCAGTCTAATATAATCCCATTTGTTTATCTCTGCTTCCAATAGTTTGGACAGTGGTGTTTCCTCCTTGAAGATGCTTTCAGTTTCAATGTCATTAAGTGTTTTGCCTACATTTTTATATACCTTATAGTTCAGGTCTGATATCAAGATCATTAATCCATTTTTATTTCACTTCATGCATGGTGTTAGAGGTCTGAGTTTGCTTTTTTACATATGGCTGACCAGTTATCCCAGCACCACTTGTTAAAGAGGCTTTCCTTGCTCCATTTTGCATTTCTTTCCCCTTATTCAAAGATTAATTGATTGTATGTCTGAGGGTCATTCTCTGAATATTCAAGACATTCTATTGGTCTGAGGGTCTGTCTTTATCCCAGTACTATGCAGCTTTAATTATTATTGCTTTGTAGTGCAATTTAAAGTTGGGGAAAATAATTCCCTCCTATCTTTTTTTCTTAAGGGTTTCTTGAGCTATTCTTGTGCATTTATTGTTTTAGATGAATTTCAGGAGTGTTTGATCCACTTTTTTGAAGAATGGATACCCTTAAAGGATTGCATTGAATTTGTAAAATGCTTTGGGTAGTATTGCCATTGTAATGATGTTAATCTTCCCAATCCATGAGCAGAATATATGTCTCCATTTTCTTGTGTCTTTTATTTCTTGAAGCAATGTTTTATAGTTTTCTGTGTATAGGTCCTTCACTTCTTTACTTAAATTGATTCCAAGGTATTTGAAATTTGTGATGTTATTGTGAATGGGATTTTTTAAATGCCTATTTCTTCTTTATCATTATTTGTGTGTAAGAAGGCCATTGATTTTTGTGCATTAATTTTGTAATCTGCCCACTTTGCTTGTCATTTTGAATGAATATTTTTAAGTTCTAAAGATAGGCCCAAAAGTGGAATTGCTGTGTTATTTAGGAGCTGAAGTCTAAGTTTATTGAGAACCCTTAATACATTTTTCTACAGGGGTTGTATCAGAAAACATTTCCATGGGGCCAGAGAGATAGCACAGCAGTTTGGGTTTTGCCTTGCATGCGGAAGGACAATGGTACTAATTCTGGCATCCCATATGGTCCCCCAACCCTGCTAGGGGCGATTTCTGAGTGTAGAGTCAGGAGTAACCCCTGAGCACTGCCAAGTGTGACCCAAAAATAAATTAATTAATTAATTTTTAAAAAGAAAACATTGCCATCAGCAGTGAATAAGAGTTCCCTTTTTACACATTCCCTACCAACACAGATTGACTAATATGACATTCCCACTGGTGTTAGATTATCTTATTTTGTTCTTGTTTTGAAGTTTCCCAATGATAACTGATACTAGTATAGTCACTTTTTCATGTGCCTATTGGCAACCCATATTCCTCTAAGAAGTGTCTTTTCAGTTCCTATCCCCACTTACTGATATAACTTTTGTTTTTGTTAATCTTTGTTACTACTTTATACATCCAGAATATTAAGCCCTTATCTGAAGTAATAAATTAGAATATTTTTCCCATTCAGTTAGCTGTCTTTTAGTTTTAGTTCATTTTTCTTCCACCATTCAGACTCTCTTTATTTAGATGTAATCCTATTTGTTTATCTTTTATTTTGTTGCCATTGACAATGGTATAAGATCACTGAAGACACATTTGATCTCCAAATCTTGGAGTATTCTGCCTATGTTTTCCTCAGTGTATTTTATAGTTTCTGGTCAGGTCTCTAGGTCTTTGATCCACTTTGAATTGACTTTTATGTCAAGTGTGAGATATAGATCAAATTTTAATTTCTCACATGTATAACCTCAATGCTCAGGCACTTAACACTGTGAAACTCATATCTTATTCAAGCACAGATTCTCAACCCCCAGGAACATCTATAATGAGAAAGGGAAAAAGTCACCTACACCAATGTCAATAGTTTAAAATTTTTTCCTAATGCAACAGAGCTACACAAACTACCACAAAAAGACCTCAAAGCATATGTACTAATGATATTCAGTGAAGGGAGAGATCTATGTAAGAAAAAATGAACATACAGGAAAAAAAATCTTAGAAAAGTCTAAATATAAATAATGTAGCAAATGAATTTTGAAGCTGAGTTTCTAAAAATTCAATGCAGAACACAACAAAAAAATGGGTAAGTCAAAAAATTGAAGTAGAGAGCTCAAAGATCAAATACAATTCCCCCAAAAATACCCTGTTCCAAAGAACATAAAAGCAAAAAGCAATCACTATAAGAGTAATATAGAGGGGCCGGGTGGTGGCACTGGAGGTAAGGTGCCTGCCTTCCCTGCGCTTGCCTAAGATGGACTGCGGTTCGATCCCCCGGTTCCCATATGGTCCCCCAAGCCAGGAGCGACTTCTGAGCGCATAGCCAGGAGTAACCCCTGAGCGTCATTGGGTGTGGCCCAAAAACCAAAAAAAAAAAAAAAGAGTAATATAGAACATTAACAAGAAAACAAACATAATAATAATAGTATAATAGTTTCCATAAGAAGAAAAAGGAAAGGGCAATATTCCATCTTTGAACAAGTAATAGCCAAGAACGTCCCAAAACTGGAAATTCATTTAAACACTCATATCCAGGAAACTAAAAAAAGAAGTAAACAAAATAATTCAAGCAGATATATTACAGCAAGAAATATTTTACTAAAGGTTTGCTTAAAATATTTTTATGAATGAAAATTTCAGGGGCCAGGCAGTGGCGCTGGAGGTAAGATGCCTGCCTTGCCTGCGCTAGCCTAGGACGAACCACGGTTCGATCCCCCGGTTTCCCATATGGTCCCCCAAGCCAGGAGCGACTTCTGAGCACAGAGCCAGGAGTAACCCCTGAGTGTCACCGGGTGTGGTCCAAAAACAAGAACAAACAAACAAAAAAAAAAAACACTTTTTATGAAAAGTATATTTACTAAAAGTAAATTACCAAGAGAGAATTTTTAAAACAAGAGAAAATTAAGATGTCATAAAGGGACTTCCCTTAAGTTTTCTATAAACAGTTTTCTTAAATCAAGCTCTATGGGTAAGGAGAAAGTAAAAAAATAGAGAAAATCTTTGAATAAAAAAAAAGTACCAGTCAAGAATAACTATCCAGCTAGACTGTAACCTCATGCCCACCATTCTGGTTTTCCAAGAAATACTTATGGAACTTCTATAAAAGAAAAATAAAACTACTTGAAAATAGCAATATACCTAAAACACATAAAATGTGGGAGAGGAGAATAGTAATAACAATTATTAGAATGAACTCAGGATTTACTTGTGTTCAGTTTAAAATAGAATATGATGTAATGATCAGAGGTTGACTTGACTCTGACTTGCAGAAGTTGACAGAAACCTAGCACAGCTTGGCATGACATGGCACAGGTTGGCACAGATTGATGATACATTGAGTGTTTCTTTTCCCTGCCTGTTCTGGTGGCTAATTTTCCTTGAGTTCCAATACCTGGCAGTTTTTTCTCCACATAGTACTTCCTGCTTGCACCAAGAGTGGGTGGACACTCAGTGAATAAGCCAGCCTGCCCAGGCCAGACATGGCACAGATTCTGCCTACATGGCAGAGACACTGACTAACTCAGACTGGACACATAATTGGGCACATTACAAAAAGATATTTTAATGCAACACTTTCTGCTCCTGTACCTCTACCTAGGAGCAACCCTGGTTCAAAACTACAAATCTTATATATTAAGACAGCAACAGCTTAAAAGAACTCATGCCTACC
>PVKC010026588.1:0-16051 GCA_004027635.1 Crocidura indochinensis
AGGAAGGAAGGAAGGAAGGAAGGAAAGAAGTCTAAGGGTTCTTATTTCTAGCTCATAGCTACTGAAACTTCAATGATTAGCACTAATCTCATTGTTTCTGAAATGTCTGAAACAGCTATTTCCTGAAGATAACCAAGACAGAAAGGTCTTTAAATGGATAGACATGTTTTTAAAGGGTGGCAATTAGGGGAAAATGTTAGGAAATCATTTGGAGAGCCTTTCAATTTGATGAGAGAGATTTTCGTTAAGAACAGATGGAAAGGAAACATCTGAGGCTTAAGCCCCCTTAAAATGAGGTACTATTATCACATGTGTAAGTGGTGAATGGCCCCAGGCAGCCTTGATAGACATTCATAAATGGGCCCATGTGAAAACAGGAGGGTCCCTGTGAAAGGGCTGAAGGAGGCCTTGCACCTCTTCAGTTAATGCCCACCCGGCCGGCCCAGGGGATGGGCCATTCTGTGAAGCCAGCCGACTGTAATGGCATTATTGTCTACAGCCCATTAAAAAGCTTCTGGAGCAGAGGCAGGAGGCTAATTTGGGGGACCAAATGGGTTCGCATTCATGGTGGAAAGTCTCCTCCCAGACACAGATGCTGCTCCAAGAAGGACAGTCTCCTCCTGCAGGGATGCTGGAACAGATTAATGACCTTCATTTGCATAAGCTTTCTGACTCCCAGCAGGGAGATATCTGCCAGCATCACCTGGTGCCTGGAGAGACACTCACCACCCTCTATTCCATCCTCCCAACTTGACGTATTCTTTCCTTCCAAGTTCAATGAAAACACTTTCTGCCATGAAGCTTCATTTATTTACTATAACATATTCCTAAAACTCAGCCAGGGCCATGCTGACTGCCAAGGCACAATAGCCTGTTGACAAACAGAAGAAGCCATGAAGCTGCTGTCAAAGTCTGCTGATGGATCCTGTCGCTTCTGTTAAGAGAGACTTTTCCACTCTTTACATTTTCTCCCTGCTCACTTCATGATGGCTGACATGCAGTACCATGGATAGCTTAACAGGTCCCATTAAGAGAATGGGGATAGGTTCATCCTAAACATCACATAGCAGTCTCATACACTGAACTGTGTTGCTAGCACAAAAAGCAAATGTTCCTGTGCTAGAGGGTTCTTGAGAATTGTATAAAAATTTGCATACAAAACCCTGAAGGTGAAAAAGTTAAGAGTTTCTTGTACACAACCTCTACCATGTAAACAGTTCGGTTTCACAATTTCACTAATCTGGAAAGAAACACCAAGCTGGGGGAGAAAAAGAGAAAAAGAAAGAAAGCAAGAAAAAGAAAAAGAAAGAAGAGAAAAGAAATAAAAAGGAAGAAAGGACACAGGTATATGAATCTTGCGGCTGAAAACTCTGGGGCCTAAATGGGTTGGGTTAAGAAACATCCAGTTCTATAGATCCTGGAGCTCCTGGAGTGTGTGGTCTTATATGCGACCGCACAACATCTCCAAATCCCACGAAACTGACAGTTCAATAGAAGCATAACAAATTAGATAAGAGCTAAGCTTAATAAGTGAAAACAATAACATAGAAGTCTCAGCTAGCAACAAACAGCTTAGTAAGTCCTCAGACAATGGCTTTAATAACACACCATTGTGAGATAGAACAATTTTCACAAATTTTCTATTTAACTATTTTTTAATAATTCCATTTACCATTTGTTGTAACAAGTAATATAAAATAAATTACTTTGTGCCTGCCAAGAGGGGCAGGGTTGGGTGGACAAAAAAAGGGATGGAAACTGGAGACAATAGTGGAGAAAAGATCCCACTGATGATGGGATTGATATTCAATGTCAAAACATTGAATATGCAAAACAATTATATTATGAACAATTTTGCATACACACGTTCCTGTCTCAGAGTTGGTATTTTTAAATCAGTTCATTAGAAACAGTTCAGACCAAAGCCAGGCCGTGACTTCTGGGGGAGAAGCTGACTGTGTTTGTGGAAAGAATAAAAGGATCAGAGAATGCTGCCCCTCTGGTATCTTCTTGTCTTGTGTAGTTTTAGGTACTGATTCCTGCTGAAGAACGATTGCTTTATTCTGAAGGACTTTCAGTCACAGCCTCACCACTGTCCTCCTTTCACCCCTGCAAATTTAATTTCTTCCAGCCTTACCTGCTGAGCAAGGCTGACACTGATGTGCTCTGGGGGAGCAATACACACTGTCCATATGTACAGCCCTGTCACCTCACTCCATAGAGAGACCCCCAGCCTGCAGCAGCTGACAGCTGGCCTCCCTTCAGCTGCCCTTCCACTTGCCCCCAGACCTCAACCCTTCACTGACATTCCTGCCATCACCCCATGACCTTTACTCACCTCATTGTGAGCTGCTCATAGGCCCCTTCAGCAAGGTAAGGGCTCTCCTCACCATCATCTTGTTCTAACTGAGACCCTGGTCAGACTTAGTGCACAGTTGGCTCTGGATTTCTGTATGAAATACTTTCATGGAAAAGGAACGTGTGAGGCTAAGCAATAGCACAGCAGGGAGGGCATTGGCCTTGTATGCAGCTGATCTGAATTCAATCTACTGCATCCTGTAAGGTCCCCTGAGCACTACCAAAGAATTTTCTCCTAAGCTCAGAGCCAGAAGTAACCCCTAAGCACTGCTGGGTGTGGCGAAAGAAAAGAAAAAGTGATAAAAATGAGCCACACTAACCACTGAACTAACACCTGACTAGAGACTGGATCCAAATGCTCAGTTCCAGCCAGTGCTGTCAACAGAGTCCAGGTAGACTTTTCACCATGCAGGCGTGGCCCAACTATCAGCAGTGGTTCAGGTAGGAAAGACCTCTCACAATGCTGTCTTTATTTCCAGAACTGTGTCCTTAACTCCATTCTCTGGCGATCTCCTGGGTACATATGGGCACATGCACAGCACATGCTTCTCTTTGCTCTACAGTGAGCATCCCAGGAAGCCATTAGGAGCACCCCATCTCCAGAGCAGCAACAGCTGAGAGCAGAGGGGAAGAAACTTCCACTGACCCTAAGGCCCGAGAGGCAGATCTCCTGACTTTACCTGGGTACTTAGAGCAGGAGGTCAGTGGATAGGGGCACCTCATTGACCATACCCATGGATCACATAGCAGAATAACAAGTATTACAGCTACAGGAGATTAGGCTTCTGGGGCACAGGAGATAATTGTAAAATAAATTCCCATGCTGTGAAATCACCCCACATATCGTGTCTTCAACCCCAGGAAGGCAGATCTGATGCAGGTAGGGTAGCCACAAGAAATTAATAAACCAAGATAGCTGGAAGAAAGTCATAAAATCAATTTGCTTCTCAACTTGTGATATCTCTACCTGAGCCTACAAAAACCAAATGCCTCTTTCTTTATTCTCAGTACAAATTCAGCAGGTGGGGGAGGGCAGAGCAAGATCCAGGTGAACTTTTACAAAGTGCTAGGTAAAAAGGAAAGAGGAAATTGGGGGAATAACTTTGTTTTGGGTTAATAGCTGAGTGTCATCTTACAAATAATGTCGGGAAACAAGTCACTGAGATACTTGTCACGTGGATACTTCTGTAACCCTCACAAAATTACCCCTCATTGCACCCACATCTGAAAACTTATTTTCTTTGGAATGCAAGGGGTTTCAGATCCTTGTGGATCCAGAAATAACTTCGCAATATGTTTAGAAGACACGTTGCTGGCCCACTCACATCTAACTAGTATGTGCCAAGGGGCCTATATCAGGATTAAGAATCATGTGGACAGGAGTCTGGCAGAGACTGTTGGGTACAGAGAGAGGAGACCAGGGATTAATAATCCACTCTGGAAAGTAATGATATGGTAGCAGGGATTGGGAGCCAAACTTCAATCTTCATAGAAAATCAAAGAATTGGTGTGACTTCCCCGCTAGAACACTCAGGCACATACACGCAAACACTCATGCACCCATAAATAAATATGTATACATGCAAGAACACAAATGCAGCAAGAACAAATGCATGTGAGTGCACATTTATACCTTTCTCTATGACCTCTATCTCTGTCAGCATCACAGAGTTCTATCTGCTACCAGAATTAGAACTGCGCCCATTAGACACCTCATCACACCATTCTCCACTCTACACCTCAGTATCTATCCAAGCTCCCTGAGGTCATACAACTATGGTACCTGCCAGCCACAGACAATGGATAAATGAATGGAACATATTAGGGCAACAAATTCAGCAATTCATTCAGGTGGAACCTTCTAGAAGGTAATGGCTTTTATTGATGAACTTATTCCAGAAAGCCTTTCAGTATGAATCTACCAGAATTGCTGAATGTCATCAATCTTTCAAGATAAACTCTGGTCCCTCCCAGTTCATGAAACACTTGTATTAAATTAGTTAACAAAACTGTGCAGGGGTGGTATGCAATTCAGGAAGAGGGAGAAAAATTTGACTGGGAATTCTATAAACTTCTAGGGGCTTCTGTGTTTGGTTATTATCTGGGTAGATTAGAGAACATGTATTAGTATATGAGGAGGCATCCTTGTCTACTCCAGAAAAATTCAACCCTACAATATTAGTGAGGCAAGGAGGAAGGCAGATGGGGGAAAGCCCCATCCCTCCCATGGCAATGAGTTCTTGGGACATAATCATACCAAGAATTTGAAGAAATGACTCTGTCACTATCCCTTAGAATGCCAGGACCCAGCAGTTAAAGGATAAACCTTTAACTAGTGCCAGGATAGACCCAGGAGTTCTGGAGATCAAGACAGCATTGTGTGAAAGATACTGAGTCTTTTTCACCTGAAGCACTGCTGGCAGCTGGGCCATGCTTGCATGGTGAAAAATCTATCTCGACTCTGGTGACAGCACTGGCTGGATCTGAGCATGTTGGTCGCATCTCTAGTCAGGTGTTAGTTCAGTGGTTAGTATAGTTAATTTTTATCACTTTTTTTCTTTCACCACACCCAGCAGTGCTTAGGGGCTACTCCTGGCTCTGAGCTCAAAATATCATTCCTGGTAGTGCTCATGGGACCTTACAGGATGCATTAAATTGAATCCAGGTCGGCTGCATATGAGGCCAATGCCCTCCCTACTGTGCTATTGCTTGGCCTCACACATTCCTTTTCCTTTCATACATGATACAGAAATCCAGAGCCAACTGAGCACTAAGTCTTACCAGGGTCTCAGCTAGAGCAAGAATATGAGTAGGAGAGCCCCCAACTTGTGAAGGGCTATGAGTTCACAATGGGGTGGGTAAAGGCTATGGAACAGGAGTGTCAGTGAAGGGCTGAGGTCTGGGAGCAGGTGGAAGGGCAGCTGAAGGGAGGCCAGCTGTCAGCTGCTGCAGGCCGGGGGTCCCCTCTATGGAGTAAGGTGACAGGGCTGCCCATATGGACAGTGTGTAATACTCCCCCAGAGCACATCAGTGTCATCCTTGCTCAGCAGGTAAGGGCTGGGAGAAACTGAATTTGCAGGCATGAAAGGATGACAATGGTGAGGCTGTGACTGAAGGTCTCCTAGGATAAAGAGTCCAAGGAAGAGAAACTTGAACCAAGTCTTTGAGGGGACAAAAAGTTAGTAACAAAGATAAGTCACTTGCTTAGCAGGTGGCCAACCTAAGTTGAATTCCAGGCACCCCAATGGGTTCCACAAGTGCCTCTGCCAGTGATCCTGGAGCACAGAGCCTGGAATAAGTTCTGAGTACAGCTGAGTGCTAAAAAAAATCTTCCAAAGAAAAAGAAAACCACATAACTTGATTTATCTAGCTTAGCCTCTAAAATAGAGGGAGAAACAAGGGAGGGCACCAGGACCAAACAGATTATGATCATTGATAATAAGCTAGTCAAAGAGAGGACCGCCTATTCTAGCAACCCGGGGGTGATGGTGGCGGATATGGGGTGCAGAAAGGGAACGGGGAAGGGGGGGAGGACAAACTAGGTGGTGGGTATTCCCCTAATTCAATGTTAATATTTACCTAAAATACTAATGTGAAAGCTATGTAAGCCACTATGATCAAAATTTTAAAAAATGAGAAAAAATATTTTTGGTGTTTTTCCTCTCCCTAAATGGTGGTGCTTTGACCAGAAGGATCAGTAACTAAGACTCTTATGTGAAATGTAATTAACCATATTTCTTTTCCTAAGAGTACAGAATACACGTTTCTTCTTAGGTGCACCCTGGGGCTCCTTCCCGAAGCGAATATTTATTAAAGGAAAGACAGCAAACAAGCGAAGAAACCAAAAAAAGCATCTCCCAGAAGCATCAAAATGAGATTGTATTTAGAAAGTCTTAAATGAATCTCCTTTCAACACCTGCAGGATAAGAATGCCAGCCCCAAAATTCAGATGAATTCTTCAAATCAGGCATGAAAGTTGGAATAAAAAATATTAATAAATAATATCACTGCCAAAGGTGTTAAAGAATAAAATACATAAGGACAAATTTAATAAACCTTGTATAAGACCTACATATTGGATACCAGGCCTCATAAAGATAAACAGACCAGATGTAGCAGAGAGAGAGAGAGAGAAGGAGAGAGAGAAAGAGAGAGAGGAAGAGAGAGAAAGAGAGAGAGAGGAGCGATGAGAGACGAGAGACTAAGTATCCTTTTATTCCCAGGCTGCAATCGGAAGTCTGTCACTGCCCTGGGATTTTCTGAGAGATATAAGTAGAAATTTGCCAACCAGAGACTACCAGGAGAAGTCTGTAGATCAAGGTTCCAGAGAGAATAGAGAATGAGAGAGATACAGAGAAGGCATAATATCGCTGATGCTTTATCTCCACCACCCCCATATCCTGCCATAAATGAGATGGTACTGTCCCAGTGTCAACTCTAAGTCCTCCCCAAACTGCTAGACTTTTCTTTTAATACCTTTGGGAAAATATCCTTGTAGGGGCATGTCCAAGGAATGTGACCAGGGAGGCAGTACCAAGTACAAGTGCCATTACAAGGGGATGTTATCACCCCAATACAAGGGGTTGCTATCACCACTTAAATATCCATTGACAGGCAGGCAAGAGGAATCTACCCCTGCTGTGAGATTACCAACTGGGAAAGATTGAGGAGGCCTGTTGCCTGTGATTGATACTCTAATTTTCTGTCTCCTGAACCCTCCTGAGAGGGTCAAGAAGGGCCAAGCAGAAACTCTCTCCTAGAGGTACCTAAGCCAAAAGGCCAAGAAGTGAGTGAAAACTGGCTACCAGCGGTGCCTGGGCAGAAGGGGAGGTACTTTCTCTGTTAAGGCAGGTGGAGGAACCTGCCCTTGCTGTGAGAAAACCAACTGGAAGAAACTAAGAGGGACTGTCACCTATAAATGTTTCTCTAATCTTGTGTCTCCTGAACCTCTCCTGAGAGGGCCGAGAAGGCCCCAGCTAAAACTTTCTCCTGGAGGCTCCCAAGCTGAAAGGCCAAAAAGCACTGAGTGAGTCAAAACCAGCTATGACCTGTGTCCTAGAATAAAGGCAGGTCCTTTTTATGTGAATGCAGATGGGGGGATTCTACCCCTGCCATGAGATTACTAACTGGAAGAGACTGAATGGGGTTGTAGCCTGTGCATGTTTCTCTTCTCTTCTGTCTCCTAAATCTCTCTTGAGAGGACCAGAAGGACCCAGCAAATACTCTCTCCTAGAGGAGCCCAAGCTCAAGAAGGACTGAGTGAGTGAAAACCAGCTACCAGCAGTACCAGCGCAGAAAGGGAGATGCTTTCTCTAGGGAGGTGGGTGGAGGAATCTGCCCCTGCTGTGAGATTACCAACTGGAAGAAACTGAGAGGGCCTGTTGCCTGTAAGTGTCTCCTGAACCTCTCCTCAGAGGGCCAAAAAGGGCCCAGCAAAAACTCTCCTAGAGGTGCCCAAGCCGAAAGGCCAAGAAAAATTGAGTGAGTGGAAACGGGCTACCAGTGCTACCCCAGCAGAAAGGCAGATCCTTTGTAAAGGCAGGCAGGAGTAATATACTCGTGCTGTGAATTTATCAACTGAGGGAGTCTGAGAGGGCCTGTCATCTTTGCATGTTTCTCTACTCTTCTGTCTCCTGAACCTCTCCTGAGAGGGCCAGAAGGACCCAGCAAAAACTCTCTCCTTTTGCCCAAGCCAAAAGACCAAGAAGGAGTGAGTGAGTGAGTGAGTGAGTGAGTGAGTGAGTGAGTGAGTGAGTGAAAACAGGCTACTAGCTGTGCCCCTGGCAGATAGGCAGATTCTTTGTCTGTGAAGGCAGGCAGGAGGATTCTGCTTCTGCTGTGAGATTACCAACTGGGAGAGAATGAGAGGACTGTCTCATGTGCGTGTTTCTCTACTCTCTGTCACCTGAACCTCTCCTGATAGGACGGAAAAGGGCCCAGCAAAATTTCTCTCCTAGAGGTACCCAAGCTGAAAGGTGAGAAATACTGAGTGAGTAAAAACTGGCTACCAGTGCTGCCCTGGCAGAAAGGCAAATCCATTTTCTATGAAGGCAGGTGGGAGTTATCTGCTCCTGCTATGAGATTACCAACTGGGAGAGAATGAGAGGACTGTCTCATGTTCGTGTTTCTCTACTCTTCTGTCTCCTGAACCTCTCCTGAGAGGGCTGAGAAGGGCCCAGCTAAAACTCTCTCCTAGAGGTTCCCAACTCAAAAGGCCAAGAAGGACTGAGTGAGTGAAAATGGGCTATGGTCCATGCCCCAGCATAAAGGCAGATCCTTTGTATGTGAAGGCATGCGGGAGGAATCTGCCCCTGTTGTGAGACAAGAGAGAAGTCTGGAAGGCCCAGCTCACACCACGAAACTCACCACAAAGAGTGATGAGTGCTGTTAGAGAAATAACTACATTGAGAACTATCCTAACAATATGAATGAATGAGAGAAGTAGAAAGCCTATGTAGAGTACAGGCGGGTGTGGGGTGGAGAGGAGGGAGATTAGGACATTGGTGATGGGAATGTTGCACTGGTAAGGGGGTGTTCTTTACATGACTGTAACCCTACTACAATCATATTTGTAATCAAGGTGTTTAAATAAAGATATTATTTTTTAAAAAAAAAAAGGTTCATTGACTAAGTAGTTCCTTTAATGGTACATTGACAAATTTCCTTAAATACATTAACAACCTGACACACACATCTATCCCCAACCTATAGATCTACTCCATACTTAGGTATATTATATATATATATGTATATATATATATACATGTATATATATAATCCTGATGTATGGATTATCCCTGGTATTAGATCTACCCTCATACATAGCTGACCATGTCCAGGTGTCAGAGCACAAAGACTAAAAAGTTCTCCAGAAGCTGACAGAGTGGATATGTCTCCAATCCAAATACACTAGGATGCTTCATGGTGGCCCTGATGCCACTCAGAGCCTGTTCCCTGGTGTGTGTCTCTCAGTGATGTGGATGAGTCACCTTTTGTATGGAGCCTTTGGTCTTCTTGCAGGAGGCCAAGCCCTCTGCAGGAAGAGCAGGAAGCTCAGGGAAGAGAAGGCATGAACCCTGCAGTGCTCACCTGAAGGCTCCCACACCACTGTCTGCAGCAGCTTCACTGGGTCATTACATGCCCGGCTGCTGAGTGATCTCAAGAATGGGCTGTTGCAGCTATCAGACATTCTCCCGATGGAGGGAGAGTGTGGCTGGGTCTTTCTACCCTACTGAGCCCAATCCAATCTGATGAAGCCAGGGCATAGGTGCCAGTCTGGGAGCTTGCACTCTCTTGTCCCCTCAGAGTGCAACATCTCCTCACACATGCCTGCAGGTGACAGCAATAGCCCTTTCCTTCCCTTCCCTGCATTCTTCTTCCCTGGGAAGAAGACCTCAGTGGCCAGATCCAGGGGGGAAATATCAGAGACCACCAGCCCGACAAAGCACTCCTTGTCAAGAGCAAGCGCCCCTCTCCTCAATCCCATCACAGACTTAACAGTTCCTCCTCTAACAATGGGTCAAAATTTATCTCCTTACCCACTGTCCTCATATGCCAGCCCTGTTAGAGCTTCCAAGAACCTCTTCCTTGTCCAATTTCCAAAAGTAAAGAAAGTCCAGGCAGCAGCTGGGCCTGCCCGATGTCCCAGGAATCCACAAAAATCCAGAGTTGAAGTTAGGGGAGATATGAGACAGATTTGACCAACTGGAGTCCTTTTTGGGGGAAGGTGCTTCTGGGTGAGGTCTGACAGTCTCTACAGAGACTACTCAAGTCATGCCAACCTGCAGCCTATAGTAGCTCACATCTGGGGAAAGGATACAGGGGTTGGAAAGGGATGAGCCATTTGTCTCTGGGTAGGCTGTGATTTCTTTATCAACCCTACCAACAGGTCAGTTGGGGTCTTGTTAGGGTCATTCTCATGATTCATGAACTGGTTGACACCCGCTATTCTTCTGCAGTGAGTCTTTATGACTTAGGGTCTGGACAACAATCCTGTTTTCCTTTCCCAGCTCCAACCCTTACTTGGAATCTTCAATCATAACCGTCCCTTCCCCTGCCTGATTTTTAACCCCGGTGAGCCCTACACACAAAGGACAAATAGCAGAGGAGGAAATGACAGCACCCACCCAGATTCTTACCTGCTGTCCCCAATAGGGTGATGAGCCTAGGGTCCCCTGAGACCTCAAACATGGATTCTAGACTTCAGCACCCACCTGTGAGTATGGGAGGTCCTTCCTCCCCCAGGCCCAAAAGCACAATTGGCCTATGCCCCAGAGGGCCCTGATGCATGCCATGTGTGCCACGATGCTAGATGTGTGCCATGCTGAGGGCAGAGCAGGTCAAGTAGAATTATTCCATGTTAGTGACAGGGAAATATGTGGGCACCTTTACTCACTGCCTGTGTGTCATGCCAGTTTCCTTTTGTCCCTCTGTGCTTCATCTTCAAGAACTTCACATAGGGCTACATGAGAGCTCAGGAGAGGAGTCTCATGTTTTTGCATCTGTTACCTACCTGTTTACATTAAGGACATGGACAAGAGGACAAGGAAGAGCCTTCTAGGTTTGACCATTTTTGTGGGAATTAAAGAAGAATCCACAAATACATCTTAGCCTCCTTAATAGTGTGGAGGGGAAATCAATGTACAAGTTTGTTTGGAATAAAAAAAATTTTTGCAACCTGTGCTCAGTGGAGACATATACCTCCTCTCTAGGAACTCATTGAAATGGGACCCCGTTTCGTATTTGTATGCACGTATCATGCATTCAGTGAACTCTCAATTATTCAAGAGGCAAACAAGTATTTCTGAGGGAAGCCAATAGAATTCTGTGTTCTCTGACCTATTTTCTTCTCTCTGAAATTACCTTGATTGTGTTTTCTTCTTTGTACAGAACCAAGTTCTACAAAAAAAGTTTCTCTGGGCAGCTGCTGTTTGGAATGGATCCTGGACATAATAAGGAGAGGGGTTTCATGTTTTTGTATCTGTCACCTACCTATCCACATTAAGGATATAGACAACAAGGTACCCACCCAGAGGTCAAAGAGGACCCTTCCAGGTTTTCCATGATTTTTAGGTTTAACCATGATTTTGATTTTATCAAATTATAAGCATGTTTGGAATTGGAAGTATGAGGTAAAGAGTGAAGTATGGATGCATTAAATCATAGGATGGCCACTCACATTGACATGCCTACTCTCATTTAAAATAATGAAAATGACTAGGAAGTATGTTTTTTGAGTCAACAACAGTCTGACTTGTATGAAGTCCCTGATTTCTCAAATCCCAGGGTCAATCATTTATCCATCATGACAGTCCCATAGGCCTATGATGTCTGTCTTCCTGTGTGAAAAAGTGTTCCCCAGTATTGGTACAACCCAGCAAACTCAGAGCTGGGATGAGTCCTCAAGTGTAGCCTGGAGGTCCCAGATGCTGCATTTTATAACCCTAAATTGATCAAGGCTTTCAGTTCAGTTTATATTTCACAAAGTAGAGACTAACTCTGTCCTTCTCTTTGATCGCCAACTTGATTAAGTAAGATTGATGGGGGGTGATAATTAGCTTTGTTAATGATAGCCTGAAGGTTCCACTGTCAAAAGAAATGAGTTCAATTTCACAAGGTTGCCGAGAGAGTAAAGCAGCCTTACTGTGATTTGGTGCAAAGAAATAGAGCACAGGGACTCAGCTGGCATCTTGCCTTGAACCAATATTTGTGCATTGGAGTGAGACTCTTCACAGTGAGACACGGATAAAGTAGAGGAGAGACAAAGTCTCTGCACTGCCTTGATTTCCCCATCTGCACCATCAGGGTGCTTCGAATGAGCTAGATTTGCAGAGACGTCTGGCACACTGTAAGCCATTTGCACATCCTTGGGCAGACCAGTGTTTTTCTTTTTAAAACATAGATAAAAAGGGATCAGATTATGGCAGAATATACAGATGCTTTTTATGAGCAAGCACAAGGCTCTGCAGGCTGGTTTTTGTTATTTTCTTTGTGGTCAAGAAATAACCAATTTTATTTCAAAGCAGAATCCCTTAGCAGTCTGGATTCTTCTCAAGGAAGGAGGAGCATAGAAGTCCCTATATCTCTCCCCACAGTGGCTGTATTGAAAGATCACCACTACAGGCAGGTATCTCGGGTTAGAGTTATTGCTCCCTTTTAGCATATCACTGAGTTAGAGAAGAGCAACTTATTTCTTTGATGAAGAGGATGAGAGTTCACTGGCCCCCCAATCTTTCATTGCTGCTCTCCTCAATGTTGGCCTCTGTGAGAATGGAGAAAGAAGGAAACTGGAGTCCTAAGAAGGGTCTCCACAGAAGATATATTTTCTCTAGTACAAGCCCCCTGACTTCAGCGCCTTCATGTGGCACCCCCAAGGTTAATAACACCCTGAAGTCAGGAAGGGTCCAACCCTCTAGTTCTCTTCATCCCTGGCAGAACTTGGGCTTCTGGAAGGGGCTTACTCTGTTTTAACCCCATCTCTAACTTCTCACCATGTCAATGGTCATTTTTTCCCAAGGACCCAGAGTATGAAAGATTCACAAAGGGCTCAGGGGTCCAGCAGGTGCATCTCAACTGTCATTCAGTCAGGAGAATGAAAGATACATGATTAAAGAGGAAGCCTGAGATTCCCCTGGACAGCTGCTGTGAGCAGTCACTGTTTTTTATGTTTTTGGTTTTGTTTTGTTTTGCTTTTGTTTTTTTTTTTGGGGGGGGCCACACCCGGTGAAGCTCAGGGGTTACTCCTGGCTATGCGTTTAGAATTCGTTCCTGGTTTGGGGGACCCATGGGATGCCAGGGAATCAAACCAAGGTCCATCCTGAGTCAGCTGCATGCAAGTAAATGCCATACTGCTGTGCTATAGCTCCAGCCCCTGCATCCTTATCAGTTGATAAGAAAATTATGAAGAAAGCCAAGATCCCACAGGGAGGTCTGACTAATCTGCCTTTTATATTTGGTCCTTGGTCTTAGGCATTGTCCATTATCTTGGTCTCCCCGTGAGCCTAAGTTCAGGGCCAGAAATCTTGGGGGAATTATAGAATGTTTCAAAATGTAAGACGTATAAGCACATTTCATGATTTCATTTTTCCTAACAACTGTGTAGTATTCCATTGTAGATGTACCATAATAGGAAGTTTGCCACAAAGAACAGGGAATACAGTGAGGGCAGAGAATAGACCACTATAAAAATGAGTGTTGGAAATTATCACGCTGGACAAGAACTGGAAACAGAAAGGAGAGGTAGAAGGGGAAGTCAGGAGGGAACTTGGGAACTTTTGTGGGAAATGTGCCTTGTGAAGGAGTTGGTTGGACATTGACTGAAACTCCATCATGAACAACTTTGTAACTGTGTATCTCGTGGTGATTCAATTAATTTATTTTGTTTGAAAAATTAAAAAAAATAAACATAAAATAGGTCAGTCAAAACAGTAACTGCAGGGCCAGAGTGGTGGCGCAAGCCATAAGAGTTCCCAATAAACTTTTCTACCATCTAACTCAGACCCTGAGCCTTTTTATTACTCAGTATTTTCATTCTTGAAAAAAAAATTTTTGTTTTGGTCACACTAGTGGTGCTTAGGACTTAATTTCTGACTCTGAACACAAGGGTCACTCCTGGTGGATTCAGGGGATGTTGGGGATCAAATCCAGGTTAGTCACATGCAAGGCAAATGGCCTCCCCACTATACTATCACTTTAGTCCCTCATTCTTGAAAATATTGAGAAACCTGGGAATCATGGAGAAGCACAGCGACCCACCAGCCCCATACTGAGGTGTGATTGACTCAGGCGCAGGGCTGAATGGATGCTGACCTGTTCTTGTCTATCTACACCAGGAGAGACCTAGGGACAGGGATGAAGCCTGGAGCCTGGGAGAGAGGGTGAAGCACGAGTGAGGTGCTCTGCATGACCCTCTTCTCCAAAAACTCCAGCCCAGATCAATAATCTACTTCCCAGAGACCCAGGGCAAAGAATTCTTGGCCACCAAAAGTGTGCATGACTTATTGGTGCAAGTCCTGCCAGGGAAGAGAAGCGCTGCTCCCTTTTGAGGCTCTAAGAGAAGGTGTCAGCTGGGCTCTAGGGAACCCCCTGTGTGGAAAGGCAGCTGCAGTGATGAGGTCTGAGACCGTGTCCCTTTGGAATCCAAATACCTTCTACACATTAGTTCTGCCCTTGTTCCTTTTCAATTTCCCAAATTTAACAAGCAAGAATAAACTTTTCCCCCACTTTGGATGACTTCATGATTTGCCTGAGAAGCGAGTACATTAGCACTGACACTTCCAGACTCGGGCAATTTCTCCTCTTCGCAAACTCATTAAGATGTAAAATGAGTTTCTTTGCACATTAGCACCCTAAACACACCCTGCAATGAAGCGATTACATTAATTTATAGAACTTTGGTCCCACTCTCAGAAATCCTGAGCCAACTGTCTCTCTGCAAGCTATCCATGAGGCTGTCTGTCCTTGTCAGGAAAGGTCTGGAAACAACTTGGAAGTGGGGGTGCCTTGCACAAGGAGAGGAGATACCCTCTCTTGGATTTCTTTTTCTGTGCACTCTGCGCTGGCATGCCTGGGAGATGGCCCATTCCCTCAGGTGGCAGGAACCTCTCTGTAGTCCACAGATGAGTGCCTTGGCAGCTGGAGGCCTAAACAGCTGCTAGACAATGGATTGAGAGACCCACAGGCATGGCTCATTAGCACTTTCTTGGTAACTGGCCTACAGGTTGGAAGCTGGAGAAAAGGTCTAGAGAGAAGGTGGGAGGAAAACTGAGGACAGTGATGGTAGGAAATCTGCACTAGTGAAGGGTGTTAGACATTGTATGACTGAAAATCAATCAGAAACAACTTTGTAACTGTGAAGAAAAATAAATCCAACTGTATTATGAACAACCTTGCAACCAGGGTGTTTAAATAAAAATAAAAAAGGAAAGAAATTAAATCTTCTATTTAATTTGATATTTCTTTCTGTGTTGTTGTGGTGTTTCAATTACCTTTTTCACATCCTCTCTCAAACTGAGGTTGAAAGCCTCTAGAAGGACTCTGCCCATTTTCAGCGTATTTGACTTCTTTTTTTTCTTATTTTGTTCCCCAATCTATTGCTTTTCTTTCCTTCAAACAAAACCACATAACTCAATTTATCTAGCTCCGCCTCTTAAATAGAGGGGGAAACAAAGGAGGGTACCAGGACCAAACAGATATATGATCCCTAATAGTAAGCTAGACAAAGGGGACTACCTACTCTAGCAGCCCGGGGGGTGATGGTGGGGGGGGGTATATGGGTTGCAGAAAGGGAATTGGGGTAGGGAAGGACATATTTGGTGATGGATATTCCCCTGATTCAATGTTAATATGTACCTAAAATGCTACTGTGAACGATATGTAAGCCATTACGATAAAAACAATTGTGTTTTAATCAGAAATGTTCTTTGACTTACATGGATTATTATATTATATTAATTATATGTTATGTTATGTTACTATATTATGTTATGTTAGTTCACCTCAATATGTTACTCAATTTTGTCTCTTAAATAAATTCTTACAATAAAAAAAAAAGAAATTATATCCTCAAAGCAGCCATCCTGTCTGCCAGTCCTGAGAAACATGTTTTTATAGGGAAAGACAATAAGCAAGTGCATTTTCAGAAGGATGATTTGCACCAAATGAATGATAAAATCCCCTTTGTTACTTTGTCTCC
>PVKC010026589.1:0-16075 GCA_004027635.1 Crocidura indochinensis
GTCATGGCTGGCTAAATGCAAAACATGCACTCTACACCCTACACTCTACTCTCTCCAGCCCACTGAATGTGTGTTCAGATATCAAGTACTAGAGCACCTCACAGCAGCACTCTTCCCAGTGGTAGAATTGAACAATGAAATGTTTATCCTTCCCTAATTCACACTGTATTAGTTATTGAAATGCAACAGTTCTTACTGTAAGCGAATCATATCTTTAAAGACCATGACTATAAAATTATGATAGCCTTATAACAGAATGCAGTGTGCATGCTTGTCAGCAACAACCGTGCTATGGTCTGTATTTGACAGTCAATGGGTCAATTGTAATTAGTTGATCTGATCACTGTCATCATTCATTTTAACTTTTCAGATCTTCAATCTTTAACACTTCATGTTAAACTTTGGGAAGATGTTAATAGAAGCTTTATGGCAGAGAATCATGTCCATTTCAGTTTTAGAAAATTTTCAAGTCTTTAAATGCTATATGATATTTTTAAGAATCTCTCTAATAATATTTGCTGGATTTTTAGCATTGCTCTTCCTTTACCTTTCAAACATTTCTCATAATTTGTTAAACTATTCAGTCTACAGAGGCAGTATTTTCAATATATATAGCCTGAAGTACCACATTTTTTAGCTGATTTATGTTACTTCATTATTTCTCATCGTTTTTGTTATCTTTGGACTCTAGTATTATATTTGGCAGTATTTGAGCATAGAGATCATTTATAAATAAATCTGTGATAACTGATTCTTTGGTAATAATAGGTAAAACCTTAGGTAAATTCAAATAGTTTATCTAAGCACACAATTAAAATTTAGTGGCAGCAAGATACTATTCTAGTATAATTGATATAAAAAATACATTTAAAATTGTTCTTAATAATGTTATGCTGGCATCATGGAAATGACTCTTGTTATTATTATTTTGTGTGTGTTTTTTTAGTTTATGGGTCACACCAGCAGTGCTCAGGGTTTACTCTTGGCTCTGCCTTCAGAAATCAATTCTGGCAGGCTCGGGGTACCATATAGGATGCTCAGAATCAAATACTTTGCATATGCACAGCAAAATATGGAAGAAATACAAAGGAAAAACCTTTGGCCTAAAAACAGGGAGACCTTACCCATGAAGTATTCTGGCATAAGACCAACGCCAGGTTCTTGGCATACTAAGTTGTTTAAACCCAGAGTCATACTCTGTAGTCCCAGTAACAGCTCTTCATCATCACAGTTATTGCTGTCAAGTTTCTGTAGTTAGAGATTCTGGTTCTGTACAGATCCTACATCAAAGTCAGGATGACATGGCAGGTCTTCTGGTTTCATCTCACCATTAGATGGCATTGCAGAGAACCCTGCTCTGAAAGCAGGTTGTTGTTGTTAAGTCATCAGGGTGTCATAAGAACCCTCGTTGGAGTAAGTCGATGCCAGGGCATTAGTAGGGCATTCCCTGGGAGAAGTTGGATTCCTGGAGAATATGTAGAAAACTGTGATTGTTTCTGTTTCCGAAGATGGTATCCATAGTTCAGGGATGAATAGACAATGTCCAATCTTCTGAAGCCTAAGCCAAGTTACAATGACAAATGTTCAAAGTGTAAGGCCCCATTGCAGTATAAAATTTCTGTGTTCCTCTCTCTATTAGATAAGAACTTGTTTGCATATATGATGCTTTCCCATTTTAATGTGCCTGTGTAAAAAGGAACAATGTCATTACAGGTGCATATGGAAGCTGAGGTAACAAGTCCAACAATCCCCATAACCTCTATCTAACATGAACTCTAAACAGAGAGACCTATCTACTAGAATTCTTCACTAAACAGATTCCAACTATATGGGGGAAATTGCCACTACAAGAAAATATATTCAATAAGGGTTATACCTACTAAGGTATAAAGAATACATAATAATAATAACAATCATAATAATAAACATATTAATACATAATACCTATAAATAATATAACTAAAGAAATATTCAAAGGAGATTTCTCCCCTTTATATCTTTTGATCTTCAGTCTAGAGTTTTAAATCATATAAAAGAGTTTCTCTTATTGCATTGTGATCAGCTTACCTAAACACTTTGACTTTAAACTGCTTCCTCTGTGAAGTATTGGTGTGATAATTATACAATTTTGTGATAGGAATTGGAGAGAACTTATGAGAAGTACAGGAAACAATGTGGTGGTATATGTTTGCTTATTGTTATTTAATTTTTTCTTCCAATGGGCTGGAGCAATGTGGTTAGGGTGCTTGTCTTGTACATGGCTAATCTGAGTTTGATCTTTGGCACCCTATAATGTTTCTGGAGCTTGCCAGGAATGATCTGTGAGTACAGTCAGGAGTCATCTCTGGGCACTGCTGGTGTATTCCAAAAACTAAAGTAAATACATAAACTATTCTTACCCATTGACCTCTGAATATGTATTTAAGAACACTGATGAATTATAGACATAATTTTATATATCCATATAGTAATTATGTAGAAAGATATTGAAAATATATTCAACAAAACAAGGGATGTTACTCAATTGGAAGAGTATAAACCCAGCAGATTCCAGATCATGAGTTAAATACCTGCTACCATTTGCCCTCCCTAGTACAATTAGTTATGGTCCTTGTACCCTCTCTCATTTCCCACCTCCCAGCATTGCTGTGCCACACAGAGAAGCTATCATACCATATTTGAGCACTTCTGGCACTGCTCCAGGTCCACACCCTTCTCTAGTATTTATGGATGTGGCCTTTATTCAATAAAAGCTAAATTGAGTGGATTACAAATATATTAGGACTTGCAGTGCTAATATAATTTGAATAATCAGAAAATTTTGACTTTACTACTTAACCTTAAGCAAAATTTGCCTCAACTGCTCACAAACTCAAGGCTAATTGGTGACAAATTGAAATCTTGGCAAACAAAACAAAGTAAAACCTCTGTGCATCAACTTTAATCAGATTTCCTTTGATTGGAACACACAGGTTAAACATTAAAAAAATCCAAAACTACGCAGGTTAGCAAGATAGTTCAGTGAATTGAGTGTATACTTTTTCATGTGAGAAGAATCTACATGGATTGTTGAGCACTACTAAATGTGATCCCTGAACTAAGAAAAAAATTAAAATGAACACTAATCCATAACTCCATGAAGTTTGTTACTAAACTGTAGAATAGCCTGTGAAAAAGCTAAAAATCCAGGTTATAGTTTATTTATTTATTTATTTATTTTGGTTTTTGGGCCACACCCAGTGACGCTCAGGGGTTACTCCTGGCTATGCGCTCAGAAGTCGCTCCTGGAAGGCACGGGGGACCATATGGGAACCTGGGGATCGAACCGTGGTCCGTCCTAGGCAAGGCAGCAGGCACCTTACCTCCTGCACCACCTCCCGGCTCCCCAGGTTATAGTTTTAATAAAAAGAATAATGAAAATTTATGTGTCTAACTACTAAGGGTGATATAGAAAACAGCTTAGGCTGGGCTGTAAATTAATGTTGGGATATTTGGAAGAAATAATTGAAGTTATTTTCAGATAAAATAAAGGCTGTGAAAAGTATTTTGTTAAAATTTTCCTATGAACTAAAAGAAAAACTCATCTTTGTAGTTAAATATTAAATATTTAATATAATTCAGATTAATACTTTATAAAATAAGCATGAAGGGTACTGTTATTCAGTAGATTATGTGTATTTTTGTGTGCCTGGCAGATCTTGGTTACATCACTTAGTAACCATAGTTGAGAATAGAATTAATAAGAAGGTGAGGGAATGTGAGAGCAAGCATGTGAGATAATAATAAGACTAGGTTTGTGTGCTTCCGTTGTGGAGTTGCTTTTATAGAGTAGCTGTGGTCAGGCAGAAATGAGGAACTAAGCAACTCTGACTCCTAGAAAAGAGCATGCTTTGGTTGGAAGATAATAGCGAGAAAGATGAGTAAACTTCAGCTAAGAGTCTCATAAGAGAAGTCGTAAGGGATATGGCAAAGAATCTGACCTTTGTATGAGGTAAGAAATAAAATGTGATTTTTTTTCCCTCCCTCCCGACCGCTCCCTCCCACCCTCCCTCCTTACCTTCCTTCCTTCCTTCCTTCCTTCCTTCCTTCCTTCCTTCCTTCCTTCCTTCCTTCCTTCCTTCCTTTCTTCTTCCTTCCTTCCTTCCTTCCTTTCCTTTCTTTCTTTCCTTCCTTAATTCTTCGCCACACTGGCAATACTCAGGGATCTAAAAAAGAAGAGAAAAAAAAAGAAATAAAATGTGTATTTTATTCAATAGTTAAGGGGCCAGAGTGGTGGTACAAGTATTAGGGGGTTTGCCTTGCACACAGCTAACCTAGGATAGACCAAGGTTTGTTCCCCAGTGTCCCATATGGTCACCCACGCCAGGAGCAATTTCTGAGCACATAGCTGGGAGTAACCTCTGAGTTAGGAAGATTAAGGGAATGCTTTACAGTATAGTGGATCTTAGAAAAAGGATAAGACTTTTGCCTTGCATACAGCCATGGCACCTCATAGGGTTCCCTAACATCACCAAGAATGATCTCTTAGAGAAAACTAGGAGTAATTCCTGCACATATATAGGTGTGGCTCTAATACCCAAATACTTAAATACATAGTAGAAAGGATGTTAGAGAAAGGTTTACCAGGGAAAGTAGTCACAAGGCTTGGATATAATATAGTGAGTGAAGATCCAAATTCAGAGAGAGGAAAGTAAGAACAGACTAAAAGGATTTGCATTTTGTAAGAACAGACAAGAGGGATTTGCATTTTGAATCTTGTTTTAAAAAAATTCCAGAATTGAAATGTATGTATGAAACATGTCATCCACAAGATTTTTAGCTATGACATGGAATTTTGCTAAAGATCCTAATAGGTGACAATGCCTGGCTCATTTATTTATAAGCTCAAAGGTGTAGCGCAATTTATTTTGTAAATGTCTAAATTATCATTTCTTTTTGTAAAGTTTTACATATAAAATCTTACATTTTTTTATTATTATAATTATTGCTACCTACAATAATCTAAATAGAAACTCAGATATATTTAGTTAACAATTTAATTATTTAAAGAAATGCGCCTCGAATTATAGTTCAGAAAATTACAGTTTTCAGAGCAGATTTGATCATGTTCATCCATTTTTCATATTATGAAATATACAATTTTCATATTTAAAGTTCATCCATATTAAGCTATCACCTGACTCTTTTATGAAATTCCAAGTGGAAAATGGATTTGTCAATGATAAATGAATTTCTATTGTTTTGTGGGTTCATCTGTGCAAAATGGATCACATTAAGCCTAAGGTGATTATATTGCATTCTGCAGACTCAATAGAAGCTCTAACAGAATTATCAACTCAAATGACTCTTATTCTGGTATTTTTATGTCCAAATAACTTAGTTTGAGTACAGTTATGGTTATTTAGACTAGTTTGAACAATTACATTAATTTCAACAAAAATAATATAAGAGAAATTCACTTCAGACAAAGCAACTATTTTTCCTTTTCATGTGTACTGGTAAATTTTTGAAATAAGATATAGTTTCATTAATATTTCTAAAAAGTTTCACTTTCTCTGAGGAATATTTTTGCATGCCTTGTAGTCTTAGGTAGAAGATATGTTAGAAATCAATTACTCATCTCTATTATAAAATGGGAATTCCCTCTTGGGGAGTGAAAAAGGCAAGTATTGACTCTTTGTAAGGAAGAGCTGTCCTCCCAAGGCCTTCAAACAGTAAGGGGATGAACTGTGATGTGGTTATTCAAACAGAGGCTTGGGAATAGTGGTTGAGAAAATTTTATTACATTTCGTCAAGGGAACCTCTAACTTCTACAATAGTTTCCTAGATGTTAGGAGTCATTAAAACTTAATTTCATGTTCTATTTAAGTGTAAGGAGGAAAGGAGAAAAGAATTTAAAATAATGAGCTACATTGCAATACATATTAAAAGTTTTAAATGCTTTCCTTTGCCTTTTACAAAAGTCTGAAAGCAACAAGCGACAACCAAACACATGGCCTATCAAACAACATGGGCAGCAGCATTTTTTTCACATATGTACATTCTGAAAACATAGACTCTCTTTTAGTGCTTTTTCTGTATTTTTTCCTTACAGTATTCCCAACTTTTATATGATTTAAGAATTCTTATTTCATTATATAGATGAGAAAATCAAGACTTTGTAAGGCTTTGTCGCATATTTGAAAGTCATACACCAGGCTGTGGAAGGGTTGGAATGTAAATGCAAAGTGTTAGCTCACAGTGATAATATTTTCCAATGAAAAGCAAGATATCTTCAGCACAGCTCTCACATTTTTAACTTCTGTTAACTTATTTAAAAATACTACATATTGATTGGTAGCATAGGAATGTGAATATATGTAACACTACTGAACTTTGTATTAGAAATGATTAGGTGATAAATTTTATGTCATATGAATATTACCTCATTAAAAACATGTTATATACAATTTTAAGTGTCCACAACATATATGCTTTCAAATATTTATACTTTTAAATATTTCCAACATTTATATATGCATATATTTATATTTTATATACAGAAAGATCGATTTTATGTAATATGTATATTACCCAATAAAATTTTAATTAATTTAATTAATTTATTATTATTATTATTTTTTTGGTTTTTGGGCCACACCCGGTGACGCTCAGGGGTTGCTCCTGGCTATTCGCTCAGAAGTCGCTCCTGGCAGGCACTGGGGACCATATGGGGAACCGGGGGATCGAACCGCAGTCCGTCCTAGGTTAGCGCAGGCTAACCTTATCTCCAGCGTCACCGCCTGGCCCCCTTATTTTTGTTTTTTGGGCCCCACCAGTGTAGCTCAGGGGTCACTCCTGGCTCTGCACTCAGAAATTAATTCTGGCAGCTTGGGGTACCATATGGGCTGCAGGGGATCAAACCCGTAACCATCCTGGGTCAGCTGTGTGCAAGGCAAATGCCCTACCACTGTGCTACCACTCTGGCCTCCTGAAAATTTGTTGTATATAATTTAACAAAGTTTCCAATTTTGTCTACTTATAATTATAGATTGAACAACTATTGATACATATTAGCAATCATTTGATCTAGATAGGTATACATTTACTATTTTACCATTGATATTTTAACAATAACAAAGTAAAATTTGTTTTTAATAAAATATTAAAATTATTTTATATTTAATATTTAGCATCTGTCATTCAATTTCTTAAGTCTAGCACATGCTAAAATATTTTGAATATTTCAGTTATCTACCAATATGTATTTATATATTAAACAACATTGAGAGCCCATACTATGTGTATTTTCTTTTTTTTGGGGGGGGTTGGGTCACACCCGGCAATTCTCAGGGGTTACTCCTGGCTTCATGCTCAGAAATTGCTCCTGACAGGCACGGGGGACCATATGGGGCACCGGGATTCGAACCAATGACCTTTTGCACTATGTGTATTTTCCTATTTTATTTTGCATATTTTTATTCATTGTTTTAAAACAGTGAGTCCAATATAAGTAGTGTCAGATAACAGTGATATTAACAATCATGTGTTTTATTTGTGATTTTGCAATTTGTTGGGAAGTTTTTCTTTTGAAGAGTTCAGTGTGTGTCTTGTTTGCTATGTGTTATTTCTTTGCTTGGTGTCTGGTCATCTCATACAGAGGATTTGTCAGGGATATAAGAATTCTTATATAGTCACTGGTTTCCAGGAACCAAAATGGAAGTTACTTGGGGACTTAAGGGTCAGGCAGGAGCTAGTAGAGTATTGTCTGGCACTTTTTATCAGTCAGAAATTCCCAAGATTATCTAACATCTAATGAAAGTTGAAATAAATGTCACTTAGCTTAGCTTCTTTATCACTATACTATTTTATGGAAAATTGTCAAAGAAAGTATATCTGTCTTTAATCCAACAGCATTTACAGTAGGGCTCAATCAGCCAGAAGTTGTGTGGTTATAAAATAATGAGTCAAGACAGTTGATTCCTCCTGAAAGAAGAGAAGGAACATGGGTAGTGCTCATGAAAGACTTTTTATTAAATCTTAGTGTAGAACTGTTATTATTTCTGTTCAATAGATAAGGCTGCTGAGGCTGTAAGACCATTACTACAAAGGTAATGATGTCCTAAAGTAGAGAAAAGTAATCTTTGTTTGTTTGACTCTTCTTTATTGCTGAAGAAACTATTTATGTATTCCCTATTTTATTCATACAGGAGATAAATAAAAGAAAATCACTTTTCAATTTCTGTTTCTTTGTACTGAAAGGATTTAGTGAGTTGATCCTTTTGTAGGGATACACTATAACACTAAGCAGCTCTGCCTCTGGTCTCACCTTTGTTCCTTCTGCCCGTTGCTTGCCTAACGTCCTCTAGGAGCCTTAACTTCTAAAAATTCTGGTACTGCAGTTAATGATCTACTTCCCTTTGCTGCCATATCCTCCTCTACTCTTATATTCTCAGATGTGCTTCAGCTTTCCAAATCTGGATACTTTTTGTGAAGTATCTGTGATACTTTTTGTGAAGAATGCCTCATTCCGACTCACCTTTAGAAGCCCTTTAATTTTGTTTCAACAAGGGTCAACTTTGCCCATAGGAATTGCCAATTGATGATGTTTAGAGAATTTTGGTTTTCATGTGAGATGCTTCTAGACTATTGAAGACACCATGGATACTGCCAAATATCCTGTAATGCAGTCTCTTGATACGCTTTAGTTTATTAATATGTTTTATTTTTTTTATTTTGCCTATAGGCCTGGCTTATAGTAAATGTATTTATAACTTATTTTTAATGAGTGAATAAATGCCCAAATTGGTAAATGCTTTATAGGATATATAATTCAAGTAGGGTGGGGTTTGAAGGGAAAAAGAGATCCCACCCTATTGTGGATGGTCTATCAGAAAAGACTTTATGGAGAGGTAGGGTTGGAGAAACCATCAAAAGAAAGAGGCAGAAGCTGAGAAGAGGATAAGTGTCTTTTGGGTAAGGGGATAGTAGGAACAGAGATAAAGGAAACTTGTCTTAGGGTAGCTGATTCTATGGTGTGAGGAGCATGGAAAGAATAAGGGAGGAGAAAAGCACAGAGATGTGTATTGTAGATTGGAATGACTCGAGAAGGTAGGTCTTGATAATTTATGATTAAGTTGAAAGGAGTTTTGATTGAGAGAAGACTCAGTTGTTAAATGATTCTGGAAGTAAATTTCAGAGTGGAAACAATTACCAAGAACATAACAGTCAATGCTCTGGTTCTAGTAAAGAGTATCCCTCTGAAAGGAAACTGTTGAAATCCAGATCAAGCATGTGGCCCAAGATGTGAATTGGCTCCTTAGTAGTTGATATTGGAAGAGGATAGGAATTGTAATAATTACATTTGTAACATCAATTACACTTTTCATGGCATAGGCAATAAAATGCATTTTCCTTATATACATGAAGCAGATATAATCTAACAAAACTAATTTCAATTCAAAATTAGGGGAACTAAACTCAGATCTTCTAGAAATCCAATGCTTATGCCTGTTGATAAACTAACATTTATTAATTGTTTATCAATCTGTGGCAAGATTAATAATAGAGTACATTAATCTGAAATAAATGTGATGATAATTTGGAGGATTGAATCAAATATGATTGAGAAAAGACCAGGGGGTGGCCCTAGTTTCTCTGACTAGTGCCTTCATGCCATATGGTTTACTTGTCCTGCAAACTGAAGAGAATATTGACCCCACACTAAGATGAGTTTCTTTAACCTTCCCATATTTATTTTGTTATCAGGGTTCTGCACACCTCCCTTAGGGTGGAAAGAGATAATTAAATTTTACTATGAAAGACTTCCTACCAGACAAGTCTTCATGGGGGAATAAAAGTAAATAATAGAAAGCAAGGAATAGCAACCAATGATTAAAGCCCATCCTGCTTAATTACTGAAAAATAACTTTGAGAAAAGATTGTTTAGATTCCTAGATATTTGAGGGTTGACCAATATAGAATGGGATAAAAAGTGAAATTTTATCATTAAGACTTTGTATAAGCTGAGAATCAATAGAAAGGGGTGTTCTAGTCTACCTTTGGGGGCTTTTTCAATAGCTCCTAGAGAAATATGTGTAAGGCATTCTATTGATTCACATCTTCAGTCTCATTTTAATAGGAATAACTGTGCTTGGGGACGTTTACAGGTTAATAGAATTCATTGCTGAAGACATAATTATGTGACAGAGAGCTTGGACTTTGAAGCCAAGTTTGGGTTTGACTCTAAGCTTTTCAGATTCTTGGCAGTAAGCTTGGCATTTCTCAGCCTCAGTTCCTTAACTGTAAAATGGAGATAATGATTGCTCCCATCTCAGCATATGTTGTGATAGAATTTTTATAGAACTTATTCCTTTTTTTAGAACTTAACCTGAGTCCCTGATTTAAGCACACTGGTTCCATGATTTCTTTAGGTGACTATATCGTGCATCGATCAAATGATGGGAATTCTGTAACTACATTATCCTTATAACCCAAGCCATGCCTAATACTTTTATCTGTCCCACAGACAAAAGATTACATTATAGTCCTTGAGAAACAGTAAGATTTGGATAGAGAGAGCAGGCATTTCAGAAGAAGCTGATAAACTGCTAGATGGATAATATGCCTGCTACATGTTGTGAGATTGTATGGAACCTGGCTTTGCTAGAGATGATGCCATTGACATAGAAATAGCATGTAAAGCACTTGTCTTGCATGCAGCCTTCCTTTAATTTCTGGGCCTCTAAGTAGTCCCTGAAGTCCTGCCAGGAATTATTCTTGAGTGCATAGCCAGGAGTAAACTGTACACACTGCTGGGTGTCACCACAAAAAAAACAAAAAACAAAAATTTTACTGATGTTAAGGCAACAATGCCCTTAGATTAAGTGCAGTACCTCTGTGGTTTAATGATCGGAGGGGCTTCAGGATTTAGTTACCTGCCGATTAAACTCTTTTGCCCAGGTTGATACTCTTATGCTAACAGAATCGAAGATTGGTTGAATTTCTTATCATTCATAAAAGAACACCAAATATTCACTTATTCCCCATGCCCACAGTTTGCATTCTTAAGTATTTTATTTGTTGTGTTTATTGTATTTTTGAATCTATGTATGTATATGGATAGAAAAGTAAACTTCAAAATAGAATTTTAATGCACCCCTTTTGCTAAAGGAGAAGGTTAAATTTATCATCTTTTTAATCCTCTTCCTATTGATCAATATCCTCTGCCTATGTTTTATTTCTTTGAAAGTTGCCTCATTTTTCCTAGAGCTTTCAGTGATAGTCTGATAGATGGAACTAAAGACCAAAAGTTGGACTTAATTTTGGAGGAACAAAAGTAAGTTTGTAGTGGTTACATTTCAGGTTTGATAAGTATTCTTAGGGAAGATGCTTTAGCCTTCAGTCATTTTTTTCTTTCAATATTGAATTTTCTTTCAGTATTGGATATATGAGCTTTTTGTGTTTGTATATCTCACCAACTTAATAAAAATCAGAAAAGAAAATTAGGATTATCTTGAACTAAATGTTTATTTATTTTGATTTTGAGGCCACACTCAGCAATGCTCAAGGCATACTGCTGACTCTGCACTAAAGAGCCCCTCCTTAATGGGGCTTAGTGAAAAACTCAGTGGGGACTACATGTAATACAAGCACCCTATTACCTGTGTTATCATTCCAAACCCAAGGTTTGAAACTGAAGTCTTCTTTATTTTCTTGGAACATCACCATAACTGATCCCTGATAAATCTTTGCTCCACAGGGGATGGAGTAATAGTACAGTGGGCTGGGTGCTTTCCTTGTACTCAGGCAACTGGAGTTTGATTCTCTGCACCCCAAGTAATCCTTTATTACTGCAAGGGGTGATCTCTGAGAGCAAAGCTAGGAGTAAACCATGAGTACTGCCTGGTGTCCTCAAAACAAGCCAATACACAAATAAAGATTTTAGCCCCTGACAAATAGAAACATGTCTAAGATATCCAAGTTTGCCAGACTTATAATATCATCACCTATGTTAGTGTTTGATAATTATTTGTTAATGGAATAATTTCAGAATATATCAGGCTTTCATAGGCTCTGTAACCAAAGTCATTCTGAATCTGTCTTTTGGAGCGTAACTAGAAGGAATATGAAGTAATGTCTCACTTTTCTTCATATTCTATCCACATTTTTTGTACTTCTCCTAATCTTGCAAGGTATTCATTTGTAGAACAAAAATGAATCACCTAGCTTTTTAATAGAAATAATCACTTTCTTCCATGTTGGGTGTTCTTATACACTTAGAAAAGTAGTAGATTGCTGAATCTTAAAATGTTAAATAAGTAGAATGAAACTTTTGCTCAAATTCTCAGTTCATTCTCAAACAACTTTTGTTTCTCTGGGGACCAAACCTGCCGTTGCTCACACTTGACAACTGTTTCTAGCTCAGTACTGAATGTTATGCCCTGAATTTCTGAGGTCCAGGTGCTGCTAGTGATCAAACTGTGACTTTCTGTACACAAGATGTGTACTTCTGCCTGTTAAACAACCTCCCTGACTCCAATCCCAGATGCATGCATGTTTGGGTATGTTTAATACTTATAGAAGTTGAATTAGGAATCAGAATATGAGGGTTTTTTATGGACTTGTACAATTAAAATAGAGGGAGTTAGGAAGAAACTCTTGTTAGTAACACTTATTGTAAGACTCTTCATTTCATTTCAAAAGCACTGGAATGAGTATGGATAGAAATGTTTCTTGATCTGTATTAAATACAAATACTGTATAAATTCATGGGACAGTGGATTATGCAATTATTTAGTTAAATTCAAGCATGCTATGGCAAAGTGAATAATTTTAGTATAAGGTATTCTGCTTATGTTTCTTTGCAAGGCAAGCAGATAACAGGTTCTCTTCTTTTGAGGGAAAGCTGGTATCCAATCCTGATTTAGTATTCCCACTCTGTTTTGTAATTAAAACATCATTTATACTGAGAATAATTAAGACAACTGTACATTTGATTTTAAAATCAGTTTTGAGTATTGTGCCTTGTCAAGCTACAAGAATGGTTCCTGCAGCTTTTACAACATAGCATTAAGAAGCAGACAGTGACCGCAGGCACCTGAGTGGAAGGTTTGACAGTTTGATAAATTAGGAATGACACTTGCCAAAATGGCTGTCCTTCCTGCAGTCTGCCAGTGGAGCATTTGCACACTGTTAATTGAATTGGCAATTTGTGTAACAGTGCCTGCCCCTGAGCTTTTGTAACGCCGGATCTGCCATTTAACTCTGATAATCCAGGACTAGGGAATAAGGACGAAAAGCTTCACATGATATTACTGCAGATTTAAAATGACAGTCGGGGACCCTGTTGCCAATTTCCCATTAAATGAGAAATAATTAACAATAGCAATAACAAAGTCTTATAAAGCTGGAAAGTTAAATTGACTTTTCAGCACTAGCATTGTGCAAAATTGCTTCTGGTGTGATTATCGGATTGCCCTTTCAAGATTATAGACCCTAAATAGTACCATATGATGAAGCAAATATGGGGTGATTTGCAAAGTAACCTGCTTTATTACTGTGGAAATCTTCTGATTATCTATAGGGATTGTATTGTCATTAAAAATTTGTTTTATGCTACAAGATTTCATAGAGATAGAGACTTTTGTGAAGAACTAGATTATTTTCTTACTTTTCTATTAATTTCATTGTAACAACAAGATATTTCCCTATAGCTAAAGACTATAAACATTAAACTTTATAGTAATGTATATGGCTATTTTTCCCTTCCCTTTTTTTTTCTTTGGTTTTTCAGGCCACAACCATTTGATGTTCAGGGGTTACTCCTGGCTAAGAGCTCAGAAATTGCCCCTGGCTTGGGGGGACCTTATGGAATGCCAGAGGATTGAACCGTGGTCCCGATCTTTCCTTGGCTAGTGCTTGCAAGACAGACACCTTACCTGTAGCGCCACCTTGCCAGCCCCTATTTTTCACTTACTTGATGCTTTCCACATCTTCAGGAACCTAAAAAAAATTTGTTGCATTTGTCTCCCTCATATCTGGAATAATTGTTTAGGAGAAATAATGGTATCCTGGCACAGAAATTTTTTAAAATAAGAAAAATGTCTAAATTTTATAATCTTCAAAGTTATGTGTACTTCATCACTACTACTCTTTATTTAGTTCTGAAGTTCAAAGGCATCTTTGGTTCAAAGGTATCCTGAGTATAGCATGTTAGCATGGACAGGGATGGCATTTAGCTGGTGCTATCTGGATATCACACATATTAAGAGCAGTCAGCACCTAAATATAGTTCAAGATGTTTATGGCCAATTTGGGGCAAATATTAATATACAAATAATGACTAGGACATTGATAGATCAGCTAAAACGGTTTCTGGAACTACTATATTTTTATACTATATTTTCCCCCCAAAACTGCATCTTATGGAATGAATGCCACCTTGAGCTGAAGCCTGAATGCAGGGTGGGGGAGAGCATCTAAAAATTATATAATTCTTATGGTCAGTACGTCTTATAGAGCAAAAGATATGGTAATTGAATAGCAGAAGACCACTCATTTTCAAAACTTTTATTTATGACAGGGTTACCTTTTAAAAGCATTGAGTATTTTTCATATGGGTAATAATATCTCAGGTGCTCAAACTTTCCAGGTGCTGACAGTAATCAGAGGTGGAATTATTTGGTACTTTCTGTTTATTTGCTGAAAGGTAGATTTTCAAAGGACATGAGGTTTCCTTTTTCTTTCTTTCTTCTTTTTTTTTTTTTTTTGAGAGGACAGTATGCCAAATAAATTTGGGAACCTTTGAATAAGATGATTAATAAAAGTGCTAAGATTTTTCTTAGATGTTCAGGATAGTCAAGAACAGGACAAAAAATATACCTTTTTGTTATATTATTTTTAATAAACATGTTCCCCTATGTTTTTAGATTGTTTTTTTAACTGTTGAGTACATTTCATTAATTTAATGTGATGACAGGATGTGTGAATGGAAACTCCAGATGAGTGGGAAGTGAAGGACTGTCCTGCTGTTAAGGATTGTGACTCTTTTATGAAGAGTTTATATTTGAAACCTGAAACTATGGTGCCTGCAAGGTGGAAAAAAAGAGAGGAGTTGTGTTACACATATTAGCAATTAAGATTAAGGATCTGAGGTCCACGAAGAAATTGTGAATGAGGAGTGAGGCAGAGGGAAAAATATCAAATAGAATAAGATGGAATTGAATTCGAAACGAAAGACTTGGAGTGTGAACTCAGAACCTTGGCTTTTTAAACTTAGGTTATCAAGAAATCTTGTCTTGGTTTCTGTATTTTGACTGAGAATTGAAGGTTAAATATATGCCTGCTCAAAACCTCAGAGAATTCAGTGGGCTGAGCACCTGTTTTACATGGAGAAGGCCTAAGTTGAATGCTGGGGCACTTCATGGGGCATATTCTCCCAGGAGCAAATTCTGAACACAGAGTCCCTTAAACACTACTTATAAAATAAGTAAATAAAAATTGAAATATATGTATGCAATATTATTTGTGCCAGTTATTTTTTAATTTTATTGTGACTGAAGTTCATTACCCAAAATTATTTACGGTACATAGTGAAAATGAATGAAGGACATTCCTACCACCAATATTGTCCTCCCTCCACTCCCGTTCCCAGCATGTCACCCATATCTCCCTCCTTTATCCTCCCAACCCCCCAACCCCCAGAATACTAGTGCAACTGGTCTCTACTTTACAGCTTGTTGTAGGTTGGGTATCTATTCTGTTTGGTGTTCCAGTGGTCATTTTTTATTTACACTACATTTCATATGATTGGTACTCAATTTATGAGTCTGAATGATTCTAGATATGCTATTCTTTTGGAGATAAAAAGTTTAAGTAAAAGAGAAGAAAAGATTTGGTATCAACTACAAAAAAAAAAAGAAAGAAAGAAAAAATCACCGAATAATATCCACAAGAGTGAAAAAGAAAGAAAAAAGTGAAAGAAAAAAGAGAAGAAAAATAATATCAAAAAACAAACAAAAATCAAAACAAAACCAGAAAATGTGCTGGAGTGGCAGGGTTTGGTGTTACCACACCTTTTTTTTTTTTTTTTTTT
>PVKC010026590.1:0-16066 GCA_004027635.1 Crocidura indochinensis
TTTCATTTATTTTAGTTTATTTTCTTCCCTCTTTTCATTGTTCTCCCTGCCCTGATCTTCCACAAGTTCCATTAAAGGTCCTGGGTATGGAAGAAATGTCTCTGCGGACATGAATGAGGAATGAAGAAGAAATGAAAGACTCTCCTCAAAACCGTCTCAACCCCTTTGACTTTAATATGGACCAAAAAGCCTTGGAGATCAGTTTGGTTGGTCTCTTCTCTCTCTTCTTTCATATTGTTAGTGACTTTTTTTTCTAGAAAGTTCCTAAAACTTCAGTGATAATAAACTTCTTTTGACTTAACTCCATGAATCTCTGAATTATACCTGCGAAGTCTGGATTCTGGCTTGGAGACCAAACCAGTAGAAATGGTTTTGCCCTGATGGCAGAATAGTGTCTCAACTACCCCCAAATTTAAATGTTACAAGGAGAAAGTAAAAAACTGACTGGACCATGGCAAGTATCTAGCTTTGGGTAACTCATAAGTTAACACTGAGGCAAGGAATCATGCAGAAGTGATAAATTTGTGTATGATATGTATTATGCAAGGTGAAGCTAGCACAAAAGCAATATATTTGGAAGGTGACCCCAGGAAACAATTGTAGTGGAATGAAGAAGTGAGATAGGGAAGAAAAAGGTCAATAAAAGGTGTAACTGTGCCTTAAGTTACTTGGTGCTGGCCCAGAACTCTGACAGAGAATGTTGAATGTACCTTAGAGTTCTTTCAACTCTTCAGGGAAGAAACTGTGCTAGTTCTTTATGAAATCTTTTCAGTTATTGGCAGATCCCTGAAGCATCATTCTTTCTCTACAAGTAGACTTTCAGACATTCTATTAGCACCCATTAATGCTTCTATGTGGGTGGATGAGTACAGATCTCTGATGAACCTCTTGTATCAAGAGTGAGAGTAAGAGAAGGGATGGGGTATGTGTAGAGTGATTCAGCAGAAAAGCCACCAATGGGTGAGTTTCCTTTCTGAGCATTATCAAAGTTTTTCTTAGACAAAAGAGCACTGCAAGAGCATCAAGTGAAAACTTCCAAATAACTTTTGTATCCATATTCCATCAGGGCATTCTTGCAGCTGGATAGGTATGCAAGAAGCTTCAGGAAGGGGAAAGACACTTGATCTTAGCCCAAAGGTGGAGAAGTGATGGCAGCAAGGAAGAGAAACTTATCAATAGGCTCAACAAAGTTGGATTGGAGAAGAAACAAGGGAATGATCTATGGTGGAGTTCATCTGCTGGCACAGACCCAGAAGACCTTCCATTCTTTTCCCAAAGAAGGAGCCAATCTAGGCTCTTTTAGAGAAGAAAATTACTAGAGAGCCTGCTAAGTATTTTAATGCCGATCTTGATGAGAAACTATGAATTACTTCCCTCCCCCCCAAAAAATTAACCCTGATGTTGGATAGGGGGCTCCCTAGAACAGGAGGATACAGTTTGCATTTAGGACAGAATAAGTGCTTCCATAATCTGGACACATGCTTGGGGGGAAGCCAAGTGCAGGTGTCCTTATACTGGCAGTAGAATTGGGATTCTGTCCAATGGTAGATTTTTTGGGGGGCCTGCAGCTCTCAAGGGTTATTCCTAGCAGGTTTGGGGGACTATGTGGGATACCAGGGATCAAATTCAGGTTGGTTGAGTACAAGGCAAATGCCCAAATCACTGTGCTATCACTCTGGCCCTGAATATTGGTTTCTGATGCTTTTGGTTCTTTGACCTTAATTTTGAAAGTGTCTGATAAATATAATACATGTTTTGAACATTACATAAGGTGATTAAAAGGGTGAATCATGAAAACATGGTATGTTGGGACAATAATGTTAGTGACACGAACTGCCGTTGAGTAGCTATTTGACAGTGGGTCAGTTGCTTGGCCCTTTCTTGTCAATCCAATAAGAAATTAGAGCCCTATAATGTGGTTTTGGATTGCAGGTCAATTACAAACTTTAATATAATGGTTATGCTCAACTACTGTACCATGGGAAACCAGACCATGGGACGATTTCCACGGTCACGTGATCTCTCCTAGTGGACTGTGACTTTCTCCCAACTTAGTATGAGACTTGGCTTTACTTAGGCAGTCAGGAGCTAAGTGTTGAATAAATGTGACAAGAAGTGCAGAAGAAGTTATTTTTACATATTGTGGGGTACCTAGAAAAATGCATGATGAGATGTCAGCATAGTGATTGAATCATGTGCACCAGTGAGATAGAGAAAGAAGAGCAAGGAGGAAGTCTTTAGTAAGAAGGAATTGTGTATTGACTGCAAGACAGCCTTGGAACAAGGTTGCCATGGCTGAAATCCTAGTTCTATTACTTACTAGCTGTGTGACCTTTTTAAGTTATCTAACTTCTTTTTTTTTTTTTTTTTTTGGTTTTTGGTTTTTGGGTCACACCCGGCAGTGCTCAGGGGTTACTCCTGGCTCCATGCTCAGAAATTGCTCCTGGCAGGCACGGGGGACCATATGGGGCACCAGGATTCGAACCGATGATCTTTTGTGTGAAAGGCAAATGCCTTACCTCCATGCTATCTCCCGGGCCCCTGTTATCTAACTTCTTTAGGGTTTCAGTTTCTTCTAGACCTTCTGGGTTGCCCCATGAACCTTATAAACTTTGAAGCCTAGAAGACTTTGAGAAGCAGAATATTATTTGGAAGAATCAAGTCTAAGATGATTAAAAATGCACAAATGAGGGTGGTACAGAAATGTTTCCACAAGGTTGCCTCTTAGGCCTGGTTGTCAGTTGTTTTTCTCTCTCTGAGAGCTATTCACTTAATGAGGCTGGAAAATGTATTTCAACGAGTGTATTTAATTATGCATTGATACTTAGATGAGGGACTAATCATTAATCACCATTTAAAATGGAAAGATTATTTTATTGTTGTTCTTTTTTTTTTGCTTCTGGAAAATGTCTGTTAGTTGGATTTTCCTTATAGGAAGTCTTTGAAGGGTCCTAAAGTAAACCTTTTTTTTGTTCCTCTCCCAGCCTTTTTCTTCTTTTTTATTCTAACCTTTTCATTTCCATTTCTTATAATATTACTTTTAATAAATATTCTGAAGTCACCACCTGGGATGAAAGGAGGGAGAGTCAAAAAGCATAGAAAGAAACAAAAGATAGGGTCAAAGTTCATAGAAAGGTGGGGAGGTTGGTCCTGGTACCTTATATTGTTCCCTGAGCACATAGGAAAAAGCCTTGTCCACAACCTAGTGTACCCCTCTGATGTCTTCATGTTATAGATTTTAATTTTATAGCTTTCTCTTACAACTAATGTAGATATATCACATTAAAAAACTAAATTTCTTTATTTGAAATACTGCATTTTACAGAGTTGCTCACAATATAGCTATTTCTGGTGCTCAGTGTTTCAACATTACTGGTGTAAAATATTCCCTAACTAGTCTTCCAACCTCCCCAAGCCTGTCCCTTGTCAGGTATATATAATTTACTTAATATTGCTTGGTACAACTTATAAGATAAAAATTAAAAAGTTGTGAGCTCACCCCATACTCTGTGTTTCTAACCTTTGAGGCAAAAATGTCTGAAGAAGCAGAATAATGGTGAAGAAATAATAAGCCAAGCCAGTCAGGAGAGAGCCATGGAGCCAGTATGCACCTGGTGGTATCTGAGGGCCAAGCCAAAATTACTTTTATTATATCAATACCCATCCAACCGAAGGGGGAAGGTCAAGAGTGAGACAAAAGTACCAATCCACTGAGCTTTTACATGTCAAACGAAGGGATTTAAGGAAGGAGGAAGATGGAGGAACTCCTTCATTTGGGGTTGATAGCTGCTGTCATCTTTTTTTTTTTTTTTTTTTTTGGTTTTTGGGCCACACCCAGGGACGCTCAGGGGTTACTCCTGGCTATGGGCTCAGAAGTCGCCCTTGGCCTGGGGGACCATATGGGGCACGGGGGATCGAACCGTGGTCCGTCCAAGGCTAGCGCGGTAAGGCAGGCACCTTACCTCCAGCGCCACCGCCCGGCCCCGATAGCTGCTGTCATCTTACAACAACAAAATGATAATGAAATTAGAGAAAATATTTCATTAAAAGAAAATGTGTGAAAATTGTCATATCTAACAATGTCAGTGTCTGAAGGATGACTAAGCAATTTGTTGCTAGTTGAACATTCCCTTGATGGTTTTGATTGTTGAGCATGTGTGGCTTCTATGGAAATTTCTCATCTATTTTTGTATATTCCTATTGAAAAAGCACTATTAAAATTATGGAGAAAGCATGTGCACTCTGAGGATCTTTGGACCTGGACTGATGGGTTCTTATGGCCACAGCGGTAGTTGTGTGATCAGCTCAGTGTGAACATCTGTGGGACCAGCATATTCGTGAGGTTTTTTTTTTTGTGGCTTGGTTGTTCTCTCTTTCCAGAGTTAGATGAGTCTGTCGTGATGGCCAATGGGAAGACATGGCAGTCACCTCTGGATTCTGGGCATGGCTATAGGGACTTCTGGAAGTACAGAGGTGTGTGTGTGTGTGTGTGTGTGTGTGTGTGTGTGTGTGTGTGTGTGTGTCTAGAGAGTCCCTGGAGATGTCACCCCCCAAATTCACATCCCTGGAGATTGGGTGGTTAGGAGTCTGCAGAAATGAGTAGAGAAGAATATGGGTCATTGGCAAGGCAGTAATTGTAGGGTGGCTCTGTGTGTGGGTTTGTGTGTGAGTCTGTGTGGGACTTCAGCAGAGTGGTGGACTAGCTACACATCTATGTACTGATTCTGGTATAAGTCTCAGCAGTGTAGACACAAGAGCCTTTGTGTCTGAGAGAGATAAAGATAGAGATAGATAGAGAAAAAGAGAGATAGAGACACCCTAACCAGAGCACATTTGCACTGTTTTCCTTTGCTGCCTCTTGTGCCTTCTGCTTACTCTTCCCTTACTATCATCATCCTTCTGCTGAGTTTCTGATGACAGTGTTGCCTGTGTTTATAATTTACTCATCTCTGCCTCTCAGGGATTCTGTTACCTGGTTGGTGATACTCTTTGCAATAGATATTTCATGGGTGACCCCTCAGAGGGGTGTATCCTGAACAAATGAAACTCTATGGGGTGACCAGTCGGAGGTTTGGATTACCTGGCCTCACCCTCCTCAGTTTCCCCAGAACAGCACTAAAGGTGATCAAAGGACACTATCTCTGCTTGTTTTGATTTCTTTACACTTGGGCTATGAGCAAACTCATCCAGAATGTGGTCTCCAAATCTGGTTAGTAAAGCCAGAGGATGGTTGGAAGTTACCCAATTAGGGTCTTCACCAATCACTGGGAAAATACTCCTAATTGGTGGATTTGGATCTGCCTCTTTCCATTTCCAAGTGGGAGCTGATGCCTCTTTCTGAAATGGATGCCTGTGATAAGTCTTGCCTTAATACCTTTCCCAAGTACTTTCTCCATGAAGAATCCCTATCCTTGTGCTAAAGAGATAGTCCAGGAGGTGAGATATTTGCCTCGCATGTAGCTGACCCTAGGTCAAATCCCTGGACCACACATAGTCCTGTGAGCATTGTCAGTGGTCAGTCCTGAGCACAGAGCCAAGAAGTGCTCCTGAGCACTGCCAGGTGTGTAATTCCAACCCCCCAAAAAAACCTTCCTCTCCTCTCCATGGTCCTTCCACACTCCCTCCTTCAACAGGCTATAGACATCGATTCACACCTACTTGCATCATAAAGTCAGGGCAGCTGTATGTTCTAAGGTCACTTTATTTGTTTTTGTTTTGGGGCAACACTCATTGGTGCTCAGAGCTTACTCCTGGTTCTGTACTCAGAAATCATTCTTGCCAGCTAGGGGACCATATGGGATGTATGGGATGCCGGGCATCAAACTCTAGTTGGCTCCATGCAAGGCAAATGCCCTACCCACTGTGCTATTGCTCCAGTCTGCAATAAGATCACTTTAAATAAAGCCTACTCATGAAAAGCTTCTAAAATATTTTATTTTGCCTATGAAATAATTAGCTATTCATATTGTACTTCATATATTGCAAGAATTTAAGCAATAAAAGATTCATAAACCAAATATAAACAGCTAATCTTTCAAGAAAATAAAATCTTCCATACCTTCCTCCCCTCCTTTATTTCCTTCCAATATTTCTGGTGCCAAGAGCTTTGTCTGGAGAGGGGGAGGACCAAAAATTATATGTGTGTGGACTGCTTTGTACAGACTGATGTTTAAAAACAGTCCTTAAGATAGAACAAAATTCATAGTTGAAGTTATGTAGCTTCTTGGTGAGGTGGTGACATGGCATAGTGCTTAATATAGCTTATTTTTATTTATTTTTTTATATCCATGTAATAGCAAAAAGACACAATGACACGGAGAGTCATAAAGCTGAACAACTTTCCCATTTTATTTTACAGCACAAGGTGGGGAAAGGCACAATTTGGTATCCTGACCATTTTTATAGGGGTTTGGAGACAGGTTAGACATGTCTGAAATATGTCCTTCAATTCTTAGAACTCTTGCAGGCATTTCTGCTGAAAGATGTTCCTTGGAGAAATACTCCTATAAATACAGGATGTTTTCATTACTGCATGTGGTTGATTCAGCCTGTTGGCTACATGACAGTGAGGAGAAGTGGCTGAGAAACGACTTCATATAGACCTGCGTTCAAACAGTCCCCAGAGCTCCCCGTATGAGAATGACTAGTGGGAACACTTGGAAATGAATGTTCATATATCACCAGGGTCTTTAAAAAAAGGTTTAAGGTCTGTAGGCTGTCTTCCTCAGTGCAGGGGTTGACGAAATGATAGCACGTATGGAGATGAATTTCTGCCTAGGAAAATGCTCACTTCTTATGGAGAAGGATTTTAAAATAATAACCCAGAGAGCAAAACCAACAGCAAAAGACCCCCAAACCACACAACACTAAACAAAGCACCAACCCAAGGAGGGTGCAGGAAGATTTATGTGGGGGACAAATAGCCAAAATGGGGACACATGTGTGGGTTCAAATGGGGTATTTTGTTCAGGAATGAAGAGCCCTGGCCCTGGGGCTAGAATCTAGACCTTTGAAACTAGTCATTAAAAATATTGATGAAAGGGGGCCGGGCGGTGGCGCTGTAGGTAAGGCGCTTGCCTTGACTGCGTTAACCTAGGACGGACCACGGTTCGATCCCCCGGTTCCCCATATGGTTCCCCGTGCCTGCCAGGAGCGACTTCTGAGCGAATAGCCAGGAGTAACCCCTGAGCGTAACGGGGTGTGGCCCAAAAACCAAAAAAAAATATATATATATTGATGAAGAAAATTTTAAAAACTGTTCTGAGTTATTTTAAATTCCCCAATTTACAAATATGTTTTGGCCTCTTTTCCTTGAGCACCAAAATAACCAGAGAACATGGATGAGATTTTTTTTCTTTAAAATTTTTCCCTTTTTAACCCATGATGAGTCTGAAATGAAGAAAAATAAAGGGACATGCTCAGGGTTACCCAAATTAATGGGGCTCCAGATCCATGGCCTCCCAATATGGTACTTCTGCACCATTCGCACTGACAAATGAAATATTGTTTCTCTAGTTATGTAATATTGCCAGTGTTGTGAAAATATTGCAACCCCACCTCCCTGATCAAAAATTAACTACTCTTTATTGAATGGAGGCTTTATGTGTGAAAAGCTGAGGGATATAGCGCTCTTGATGAGGGAGTGTGCAGGGGTGGGTGGGGAGGATGTGACTTAGGGAGCATGGTTCCAGAGAAATGTTGCGTTGAGAATGAAACCTGCAATTTTGTAGCAGCTTATTGCAAACTATAGAAAAATAATGGGCAGGTTGCAGAAAAGCAGAATTGTGAATTGAGAAAGTTATTTACTGTCATTATTTTGGTTCGTGGTAGGGATGCTAAAACAGTGCTCACACCTTCTAATGGACAGAAGGTAGCTAATTAGCATTCCAAAGAACCGTCTCTCTTCCCTCTTTTCTTGTTTATTTCACTGAGTGTTATGAAATTTGGATCTATCTATCTCTAGCTCTATCTACTATCTATATACCTATCTACCTACCTACCTACACCTACCCACCCACCCACCTACCTATCTATCTATCTATCTATCTATCTATCTATCTATCTATCTATCTATCTATCTATCTATCTATCTCTCTATCTATCTTTCATTCTATCTATCTGTCTGTCTAATTTTTATTTTCCTACAAAACCATAGCAATTTGTGAATCATTGTCAGAGACATTTAAGAAGATACAAGTAACAAGTAATAAAATAGAATTGAGTTCTAACTTGATATAGCAAGTCAGTCCATCATTTATGAGCATATCTGTTCTTGAAGACTGACTTGAGGTTTGGTATTTCGCTTCTTAGCAGATATAAAAACTAACCCACCTTTAAACACACTGATCCACACATGTAAAACATATCCAGAGGTTGCATAGGCAGTGAAAAGATGAGCACAAAGCAGCCCTTTCCCACAAGAGACTTTCAGCTGTATCTTTCACCAGCTTTCTTTCTGGGTATTTGATCTACTGTCCTTGACTTTGCTGCCTATTATTCTGGCTAATCCTAACAGTTGGTCCTGAGAAACTTCGTATACAACATCCTTCAAGGAAGCTTCTTTTTTTAATTTTGAAAAAATATTTTGAATATGTAGGAAATTAGAAAGATACTCTAGGGGCTGGAGAGATAGCATGGAGGTAAGGCGCTTGCCTTTCATGCAGAAGGATGGTGGTTCGAATCCCAGCATCCCATATGGTCCCCTGAGCCTGCCAGGGGCGATTTCTGAGCATGGAGCCAGGAGTAACCCCTGAGTGCTGCTGGGTGTGACCCAAAAGCCAAAAACCAAAAAAAAAAAAAAAAAAAAAAAGAAAGATACTCTAATACCTGTGCTATCCCAACCAAAGCCACTGCTAATATGATCTATAAAGCAAATATCACTAATAATTTATATCTAATTCAAATTCAAAACCTTTCTGAGTTCATGGTGACTAATAGGTGATGAGTTTATTGGAGAAGAGATGTTTGGGTCAAAGAATATGAATGTTTAAAATCAAATTTAAAATAATAAATACTTGTATTATCCCAGTAAAGTTTCACTAATTCAGGTTCATTTAGGAAAGGACTGAATTAGTGAAAAAGATCTATATTATACCATATTTTTGAATAATTAGAGGTATTTTGAGGCCTCTCAGTCTCAGGCAGGGGTTCTCAACCTATAGCCTGCTGGCCACATTTGTTCTTTTTTTTTTTTTTTTTTTTGGTTTTTGGGCCACACCCAGTGACGCTCAGGGGTTACTCCTGGCTATGCGCTCAGAAGTCGTCCCTGGCCTGGGGGACCATATGGGGCACGGGGGATCGAACCGCGGTCCGTCCAAGGCTAGCGCAGTAAGGCAGGCACCTTACCTCCAGCGCCACCGCCCGGCCCCACATTTGTTCTTTTTTAAAAAACTATAGTTGGCCCTCGAATGGCCTGAGGGACAGTGAACTGGCTGGCTCCCTGTTTAAAAAGTGTGAGTACCCCTGATAGGTGAAAGCAAAATGTTAACATGTTTTCCTAATAAAGTTGCTGTAAAGAAGCAAAGAAAAGGAATCGTTTTTGCCTGTGTACATCATCACCTCTTAAAAATATCCAGAGTATAGAACATTGGCATAGCTCCTCTTTGGTAACGACTTACTAGATTTACCAGGCCAACCCTCCTAGACATTGGAAATATATTAATGAATAAATAGCTTTTAATGGGCGGGACTTGTCTTGGAAAATTAATCCTTACAGGGCAGTCACAGGGTTATCTGACTTTAGTAAAACTAGTGGTAGAGAAAAATCCCTTTAAATCAATACAATTTCTTTTTTGGGGGAACCACCCCAACCAATATTCAGGAGTTTCTGGGGTCCCATCGGTAATTCTTGGCTAGCTGGGCAAGCAGCTCAATGGGAGAACCTGAGCTTGCAGTATCTGGGGTTAATTGCCAGGCCCAGCCTCCTGAGTTACTCCAGGCAATTCTTGGGGACCATATGGTGCTAGAAATGGAACCAGGCTGTTCACATGCATTGATACCACTATAAGAACTCCCAGTCCCAATTTTCCTTTGCTAATATTTTATAATAAAATTTTATGTTTACACATTCAATTTGCATGATAAAAATATCATATGTCAATACCACATCTTATTTACTGTAGCTCTATAGTGAAAACATTTTTAGGCCTCCTGAGAGTGCCCAGGACATAATAGTGGCTTTATATTTTGGGATCACTCCTGGCAGGTTTGGGAATCCTATGTGGGCTGCAGACCAAGTCTTGGTGTGCAAAGTATATAAATGTCCTTCCTCTGAACTATCACTGACTTCCAGTAGTAAAAATATTTTTCTTTTCCATTTTTACTTATTTTTATTTATTTTGCTTTTTGGGCCACACTCAGTGATGATCAGGGGTTACTTCTGGCTCTGTGCTCAGAAATCACTCCTGGCTTGGGGAACTATATGGGATGGTGGGGGATCGAACCGCAGTCTGTCCTAAGTTAGTGCTTGCAAGGCAAATGCCCTACTGCTTGTGCCACTGCTCTGGTCCCCACAGTAGTTGAATTTTGTGGTCACAAAAAGTGAGTCCTCCTTTTTCATTTTTTTTTGTTTTTTTTTTTGGGTCACACCCGACAGTGCTCAGGGGTTACTCCTGGCTCCATGCTCAGAAATTGCTCCTGGCAGGCACGGGGGACCATATGGGGCACCGGGATTCGAACCGATGACCTTTTGCATGAAAGGCAAACGCCTTACCTCCATGCTATCTCCCGGGCCCTCCTTTTTCATTTTTATTTGTCCCTTTTTATTGTTTTTACTCTTCATTTGAATTTTCACATCAGCTTAGCCATTTACTGCAGACATTAGTCACAACTTGACAAGAATAAAAATCTAGCTCCACCAAAAGTGGGGAGAAGATTTGAATCGAAACTTCTTTAAAGATGTAAAAATGGTCTAAGACATATGGAAAATTGTTCTGCATCATTGATTGTCATGGAAACACAAATCAAAGCAGCAGTGAGACATCACCTCACAGCACTGAGACTATCACACCCCCCAGAGAATAAGAACAACCAGTATTGATACCAGTGTAGGGTATCAATAGGCAACGAGAGGGGGAAGGGATCCTCATGCACTACTTGTGGGAATGGCTATTGGTCCAGACTTTCTACAAAACAATTTGACCCTCCTCAAAAGCAAACACACAAATAAAAATTCAACCAACCAATCAGCCAACCAATCAACTAACCAATAAAAAATCCAAAATAATTGATCTTCCCTTTGACCCAGCAATTCCACTTCTTATTATACCCCAAGGACTCACAAATACAGTGGAGAAAAGATATTTTCACTCATCTATTCATTTAAGTACTATTTACAATAGCCAAAATCTACAAATAGCCCAAGTGTGGAGGAACAGATGAATCGATGAAGAAACTTTGGTACAGATGCACAACGAATATCACTTGGCTATAAGTAAAGATCAAATCATGCAATCTGCTGTTATATTATTGAGCAGGGTCCTCAAACTTTTAAACAGGGAATCAGTTTACTGTCCCTCAGATCATTGGAGGGACGAACTATAGTTTAAAAATTTAAGAACAGATCCCTATGTACACTGCACATATTTTATTTTGAAGTCATAGATCAAAATGGGAACAAATACAATATTTAAAATGAAGAACAAGTAAAGTTAAATTAACAAACGTATCAGTATTTCAATGGAACCATGGACCTGCTTTTGGCAGCTGTACTTTAAGGACCCTGTTGCAAAATCTGAGAGGAGGAGTCTGAGAGACAGAGAGGAGGGAGTTGGAGAATGCAGTGCATATCCCACACATGAGCACTGCAGGTCGAGATGAGTCTGCAGCTAAGCAGAACTGGCAGTGGAGACAAAAATGTCAATGGGCTGAATAAGTGTCCTCAGTGGGTCATGTGGCCTGTGGGCTCTAGTTTGAGGAGCCCTGATCTAGAGAGTATAATACTGAGTGAAGTGAGTCGGAGGCAGAGATACTGACTGACTGAGAATGATCTCACATAGGTCAGGTGTAGAGAAACAGAGCAAATGCAAAAAAAAAAAAAAAAAAAAAAAAAAAAAAAAAAAAAAAAAAAAAAAAAAAAAAAAAAAAGAAAAAGAAATAAAAAATATGAAAACTGGGTGTTTAGTTGGAAGTTTGCCAGAGGAGGGAAGGGAAAGAGATATACCGGAGAAGAATTTTGAAAAAGTTAAATAAAAATGTTTAATTCAAGTGGATTATTTTATTGTGAAAAGCAAAACCTCTGAAAGCCAAAGGAAGCATTTAAAGCATCCTGTGATCTAGCATGGAAAAGCCTCATTCGCCCATTAATGAACTTTGCTAATGAGGACACAAGGTTGAGCAGAAGCTCTTCATTCTAATTAGATACACATCTAGGAAAAGTCATCAGGCTTCTCTAAACCAATTTATTAATCCATTAATAAGTGAGAAAATTGGGCTACATTAAAGTAAGAACTAGACACTATTAGAGGAGTGAAAAAGCAAGACTCTGGTGAGAAGAATATGCAATGCATTGACCTGGCAAAGAATTTTAGTAAATACTATAAAAGTCCTGGTGAATCCCTAAGAAAAGGGCTGACTTGTCAATCAAAGTGTGGACCAAAGATTATGAGGACTTGACAAAAGAGAATACAGAAGTCAAAGGGTGTACACTAGAGGTTAAAAAATGTGCTCACTTCCTCATTTCCAGAACCTCTAAGTATCTCCTTACCATCCACCATAAATGTTCCTATAATAAAGAGCAGAGGGCATTTTGGATTTAGACACGAATAGAAGAGAAGCACATGGATGAAGGGATGCTTAACATGATTCACTGGATCACTCCAAGTGATCCAGACACTTGGAGGGATCAAGGGGGCACTTTCCCCTGAGACCTCAAGAGGGAGTGCTTAATTTCAAACTCTGGCCCTACATCTGTAAGCAAATCAAGTTGTGCTCTAGTAAGTCACCAAGCATATGTGATGAATTGTGTCAATTGTGATGGTAAGCTAACATTGTGACTGTCAGGTCTAACCAAAATTAAAAGCACAATTATCTGCCCAAAGAAGACACTTGTACCCAGCCCCAGGAAGCTTCCATGAGAGATATAATTTTTCAGGGTTGGTGAGAAAGGGGATCACTTATGTTGTGTATGTAAACATTTTAATGGGATTATTATGTTACTGACCCTTCCCTGATCCGTGATTGTGCCCTACCCTAGGGTGTGACCTGGCATTCTGCTCCCACCCTACGGTGGTACCTGATTCTGCTCCCACCATTAGGTGGTACCTGATCCCACCATTGGGTGATACCTGATTCTGGGGCATAAAAGCAAGGGTCTGTGGAAGGAGAGGGGCTTTTTCCTGGAGTCTATTCTTAGGCCTTTTGGCTTTGGCCTCTTTATGGAATAAAGAGCTGTTTTCTTAGGAATTTTGACTGCCTGTTGGCTTTCTTCCCACCGCATTCATCTCATAACAGCTGTCCGAGCTGGAGGAGAAAGGCCTCATCCTCCATCCCTCCATCAGTCAACCTCATCAGGGGCTGATTTGCAACAACTTAGATCCCTGCATTTTGTTGGTGATGTATATTTTAGGGTACCTTGATTGAAATGTTTGGGACCTTCTTCCAGAGAGGAGTGGATGCCCCTTCATTTCATGTTTGACATAGAATCTTTAGCTCTTGCATCCTTTCCTTCTGAAAGCTAACTGCTCTGCTCTCAGGAAGTTTGGACCTTGGGGCCCAGGAGATAGCATGGAGGTAAGGCGTTTGCCTTTCATGCAAAAGGTCATCAGTTCGAATCCCGGTGCCCCATATGGTCCCCCGTGCCTGCCAGGAGCAACTTCTGAGCATGGAGCCAGGAGTAATCCCTGAGCACAGCCGGGTGTGAACCAAAAACCAAAAAAAAACAAAAGTTTGGACCTCAAGACTGGTCATTGAAAGATCATAGGGAAGAATCGTCTGGAAATTGAGTGTCCACCAGGGCTTCAAGCCTTTTCTGTTAAGTAAAATCAGTGATCTTGACTGTATTATCATAGACACCGAAGTGAGTGGGTGTCTGACATAAATCATAAATCACCCGAGTGAGGCCAATTAACTAGAGTTTTGTGGAAAAAAAATTCTGTCTTAAGCTGCTAAGAATTAAAGATGGAATTTTTTGTCTTGTTTTTGGGCCATACTCGGTGATGTTCAGAGGTTTCTCCTGGCTCTGCTAGCTCTTGGCAGGCTAGGAGGACCATATGGGATGCTGGGAATCAAATCCAGATCTTGCATGTGGGTTGGCCACATGCAAGGCAAATGCCCTACCGCTGTTCTATCTCTCCGGCCCAAATTAAAGGTGATTAATGACAAACATTTGATAACAGATCAAATGTTTGACAAGCAGAAGGAATTTGATTTTTTTTTTTTTTTTTGGTTTTTGGGCCACACCCAGTGACGCTCAGGGGTTACTCCTGGCTATGCGCTCAGAAGTCACTCCTGGCAGGCACGGGGGACCATATGGGAACCGGGGGATCGAACCGTGGTCCGTCCAAGGCTAGTGTGGTAAGGCAGGCACCTTACCTGCAGCGCCACTGCCCGGCCCCAGGAATTTGATTTTTAAGTGTAAGGGAGGACTCAAAGAAGTTCAGCTGGACAATGGAATAAAAAATGAAGGGGTTGATATCAATACATTAATTTTTTTTCAGTGCTGGGTGTCAAATACACGTTTTATATTCATTCAAGTTATCAGCTTTATCATACAGCCACATCCTTGTCCTTGGTATGAATACATTTTGGAGTCATATGTACTTATATTAGATTAATTTGACCCTACCCTACTCAGTATTTGTTCTCCACCCCAAGGCGTGATCTGGTGTTGGATTACTGGGTTCCACCTTACTCAGTGTTGGTTCTCCACCCTACGGTGTGGTCTGGTTCTTGGTAATAAAAAGCGGAGGTCTCAGGAAAGCCGGGGGCATTCTCCAGTCTTCCTCCACTCAGCTACCTGCCTCTTAGGATCTGAAGGCTTGTGTGTTGGTGTTGCTGGTTTGTGTGTTGGAGTTCCTGAACCTGTTTTTACCCCCCTTTCACTGTGTGGATTATTTCCTGTATCAGCATTTGCTTTCAGACCACATCTTTTCAGGTCCTGGTTTTGAATCCCAAGACTTTCTTTTTACATATATGATCATAGTAGAAAATTCTGTGTAAAAATGAAGGAATTAATTACTTCTTGTGACTGTGATACTATGAAAGATGAACAACAGAGGGAACTTTTTTTTTGTGTGGTTTTTGGGCCACACCCAGCAGTGCTCAGGGGTTACTCCTGGCTCCATCCTCAGAAATTGCTCCTGGCAGGCACAGGGGACCATTGGGGCACCGGGATTCGAACCAATGATCTTTTGCATGACAGGCAAACGCCTTTACCTCCAATGCTATCTCCGGGGCCCAACAGAGGGAGCTTTTTAAAGAACTGGGTTGACCTTTAGATGATTCTTGACCTTGGACAAAACACTAGATTTGAACAAGCTTCTCTCATTTGTGGGCTCAAACTGTCTACTTCCTCATAACACTGGGGTGGTTGGATTTGGTCAGGTTTGGGAAAGTAGCCAAAACGTTCTTATAATGTTATGTGAGTGACAAGTGTTTCTATGAAAAGAAACCTTTTGATCACCCTTGGCTATCTTATGCTTCTCCCGTCTCTACAAGTCTTAGTTCATGACATCAATTTTGTCACCTTAACCACAATGTGTACTGGTCCTGTCTATGCAACACGTTAGCATTTTTATTTTGCATTAATTTAACATCTATTGGGATCATAGTTCTGTAGTTTTGAATAACACACAAATTGTCCCAGAAAACTGGCATACTCTATGTCAATAATGAAGAAAAACACCAGCAGGCAGGCTTATTAGTGTAAAAAGTCACCCACTCCCAAACCTCTATCCCATTAGAAAAAAGCTCAGCATATGTCATGCCACATTAATAAATACTGCATGTACAAAGCAGACCTTATATTAACAGTATAATCCCCCATGGAAAATTGATTTGCTTTTAAATTTTAATCAACTTTTTTTTTTATAGATCTTGGTTAGGTTCTAAGCACTACTCCCCCCCTCCC
>PVKC010026591.1:0-16074 GCA_004027635.1 Crocidura indochinensis
CACATCAGAAACATAAATGACATGAAAACTGCTTCACAATTTGATTAGCTGATGACTATATCCCAGTAGGACTGTCAAAAGCCTACTTAGGCAGTCCCAAGAACATCCTAAAGAAGTTGACCACTTCCCTGATGGAAGATTTACAAGGTAGTAGATTTCCCTCACCTCCCTATTCATATAGGTCCATGGAGAACAACAAACTGAAATGATTGTCCTTCCCTGGAACCAATATGGAAGCAATGTTAAGTGCACATAAATCCCCTGAGTTCTAAATGGCCTTCAACAGGCATGTCCTAATGAAGTAAAGTTAAAAATCAGTAATAAATTAATGAGAAAGTGCCTCTTAGTGGCAATCATCCGTCCATTCCCTCTTAGAGCACATTTTAATTACTGTTAGTGATGACAGAGTTTGGGAGTCACTGATTATTTCAGAGAAAAAAAAAGTTCCTGTTTTCAAGTCAGTAATGCCCAACCTTTGCATTCTGTATTTGGAATAACCAATAGTAATTACTTGCGGCTTTTTCTTTTTAAATTCTATATTCTAACATTGCTGCAGTAAAAAAGATGATTTTTTGGTGTGTTTTTTTGGGGGGCCACACTCTGTGACATTCAGGGGTTACTCCTAGCTATGAGCTCAGAATTTGCTCTTGGCTTGGGAGACTATATGGGATGACAGTGGATCAAACCACGGTCTGTCCTAGGTTAGCTGTATACAAGGCAAACACCCTATTGCTGCACCACTGCTCTGCCTCTGGAAAAGATAAATTTTAAGCTTACGTCTTTTCCTTTTGGAGAAATTGTCATTGTGACTTTGTCTCCTTTTTGGTAAGTGGGAAATAGAGGTAAGGGGGAAATGCCTGCTTTTTCTGTTTCTCATATTTCCATTAACTAGGCTTATGTCCAATTTAAGCACGAAAATCATTCAAATACTTAGTGGTAATTTTCACAGTTGCTGGGTAATTTAGCCTCTTAAACATCTCTTAAAAAGCTCAAAAAACCTGCTTAGGAATTTGTCAGAGTGACACATGCTAGCATTATGTCATTTTGCAATGAACCATAAAGGGATATTCTTAACACTTTTCTACTTTTTTTCCACTTTTCTACTCTTTTCTGGGGTGACTCTCATAGTATACAACTTATAAGTTGGAAAGCAAATGAATGGTAAACAAGCAAAGTAAAATGTTTGTTATAGGCAATACAGTTGCAATGGGAAATAGAGTAAGGCCTTTCAACCTGACAGTGAATGAGAGTGAAACAGTCATTGATCCAGAACTTTCTGCTTGAGTATTTATGTCAAGTTAATGTTCACCACTGCTCTCTTGTTACTCTTCATGTATCAGTTCCTTTTAATGTTCCCTCTGTCCTCAAACATCTAAAATAATTAGACAGATGACAGGTGGGGAAGCTGGCGATAAGTTCTCAGGAAGTAATAAAATCATTATGGGATTTAAAGAAGTTACTTTCATAGTCTTAAGATAGCAAAACACATTTTGATAAGACCCAGTTTGTAGACATAGGAACTGAGAGCTGATAGGAATCTTAACTACACCAGCACAAGCTCAGATATCCCTTCAGAGAGATCACCATCAGCAAGGCCATAAGAGCAAAGAAAGGGTTGTGATAAGACATGAATACGAGCCACCAAAAAGATACTTAAGACAGGAAGGAAGCAAGGAAGATATGTAAGGGACCCTCCAGGCAACACATTCTTGAGATGTAATAAAATCAAGGGGCAAGACTTGGCATGACTGCACAACTAGAAAAGACTGGATCTTGAGAAGCTCCAGCTCTTGAGATGTGAGTTTTCTTACTTCTATGCTAAGTTGTGTACCAGGGCTTTTTTCTCAGGCTTTGGATAAATCCACTCTCTCATTGCTTTTTCCTTCTTGTCACCTCTCCCCCCTTCCTTGGTACCTCGAAATAAAATCTGTTTTTATTTCACTATTCACTTCTTCCTGAATTTTGTTTTCTGTGAGGGAAGGCAATGAACCCAATAAACCTGGTCAAGTTCTAGGACTGTTTTTGCTTTCTTTGCCATACTTAGCAAGTCCCACAGACCTGGATCTCCCCAGTCACTTCCCCCTGTGTCAGATGTGGGTAGAGAGGAAGTCGTAGATTAACTTTTAGGGACTGTTGCCTTTCTTCCTTCAACACCACAAAAGTCACTCATGGACCTTCATTAGCATCAACACCATAGCAATGAACTCCTATCTATATAGAAACAGCACATGGGGGCAGTTTGGGAGAAAACCTAAAAAAGAAACTCAGCAAAGGTAAGCAGGATGCTTCCTATTCAGGATGGTGTCTGGGTCTCTAAATGAAATGTCTACTCTCAGCTGTCTCCCCTCTGAAAAAACTCCAATTCTCTCTAGAATTGTGTTACTTTCTAGCTCATTCCTTTCTCATACTTGAAATTAAACTCTCATTTCACTATCAGTCTCCTCCAGTAATTTTTTTCTAAGAGGCATGGTAAAACTCCTGGAATGTCTAGTTAAGAATTTGGACTGACTAGCTATTTTTGCCAAGCAAGAAACTTTATGCCCCAGCCTGAGTTTCACAGTTCTCTAAGAAATTAGGTGGAAAGGGATCATTTCCCATGCTAGGTAAAGCAACTGGAACCCAGCTGCAGTTTGACTACTGCTTTGGGGGACTGATGAGACATGAGATCTCTACTGTTCAGATAAATTTTCATAGAAGACTCTCACCAGTCTTACATTTCCCAGGGTACTTCCTCTGGTTTCAGATGGGTACAGAGAGAAGTAGTGATAGGATCTAAGATTTAGAATTAACTGTAATATTTAGATCTAAAATTTAGAATTAATTGTATGTTAGGATCTAAGATTTAGATTTAACTGTAACCTAATTGTTGAGATTAGAATATGGTGTTCCTTTAAAGATAACATTGCTTTGGTTTCTGTACTCTGCTTGCTTGAGGAAGTTAACTGTAAACTTGGTTTTGCTATGAACCTAAATGTAGCCATAAAAGACTGCAGTTCTGAAATAAGACCTGGTCTTGAAGAACAGCCAGTTCCTAGAATCAGACCTATGGAGATATTCAAGGAAATGGCCACATGATCAGATATAGAAGATTAAACAGCAGCTGACAGGGCCAGATGACAACCACACCTTGAGTGTGTAGCAATGACATATATCCAGATGGTACTGCACCCTGGATCTGAAGATACCTATCAACCCTTCTTAACCATTTGTCTTATGTTACATTTGAACTACAACCAATTCTAACCCAACCTTTTATTAAGGACCAATAATTAAACCTTTTATTAAGGACTAGTAATTAAAAATTTCAGAGATGGAGATCCTTTAGAATAAGTCCTAGATACCCGTTAGATTGGCATTAAAGCCATTCTCAAGGTCCTTATTTCTTAGGAGATGTTGAACCCCAGAGTGCTGGAATAAACTCCCCTGTATTTATATTACTGCCTGTCTCCCTGGTAGTCTTTTGGGTGGCAGATCCTGAGTCCTAGACCTAATAGTAGATTCCGTTTCAAACGTGTCACCATTCTCCTTCTCACTTTACATAACTGCCATAATCAAATTTGGGATACCATTCTCATACTCAAAATGAATGAAAAGTGGGGCCAGAGCGATAGCACAGTGGTAGGAAGTTTGCCTTGCATGCAATCAACACAGGATGGACCCTAGTTTGAATCCTAGCATCCCATATGGTCCCCCAAGCTTGCCAGGGTCCCCAAGTCTGCCAGAGGTGATTTCTGAGCACAGAGCCAGAAGTAACTCCTGAGCATCACTGTGTATGGCCCCCCAAAAGAATGAAAAGTGCAGGAAAACAATAACAAAAATAGAAAGCAATAACAAAAATAGATATTGATACAACAGCAGTAACTGAGTTTCTGTATTTGTCTACTCTTCTCAGGTCCCTCAATATCTTCAGCAATAAAAATATTGAACAATAAAGATGCTCAGAAGCAAAGTTAGTAGTGTTAGGGTCCAGAGTCAAAGGACAAGACCACACAATTGGAGTAAAGCTGAACAACCCTCTTTTTCCCTACCAACAGCTCTAAACTGACTGGTCAGTGTTGTCTCTCACAGGAGATGAATCCCATCCAAAATCATGAATCGTATTATATAGGGAAATATAGAAAGATTATACCTTTTGATGATCTTTAAAATGATTGGTTCTTTTCTAGGGTACCTTTCTACTTCCCCCCTTGTGTCCTCTCCAGTAGGCTACCTGATCTGGCCAGGTAGCTTAGGACAGTGTTAATGGAAATAGGTTTGAGAATGCCTTGCATGTGGCTTACAACATGTGACCTTTACAAAAGGGTATTCGTCCTTGTTCAGAACCCAGGACCCCACAGTATAATTAGAAAAAGTATCTAAAAGTAGAAAAGGGGGTCAGAGGAATAACATACTGGGTAGGGCACTTGCCGGGTTTGAACCCTGAATTCCCATATGGTCACCTGAGTACACCAAGAGTGATCCTGATTCCAAAACTCTGAGTAACCCCTGAACACTGCCACGTGTGACCCCAAAAACAAACAAAAATGCAGAATAGAAGAAGGGTGGGAAAAAAGCTGGGGACATTGGCAATAGGAAATGTGCACTGGGAAAGGATGACATACATTGTATGGCTGAAACTCAGTCATAAACAATTTTGTAGCTGTGTGTCTTTCATGGTGATTTAATTAAAGAATTTATTAATTAAAAATTACTCAGCTGGGGTCAGAGAGATAGCATAAAGGTAAGGCGGTTCAAATCCCAGCATCCCATATGGTCTCCCGAACCTGCCAGGAGCTATTTCTGAGCATAGAGCCAAAACAAACAAGCAAACAAGAACCCAGCCAGTGAGAAATTAATCAAGAAATTTAATCTTGTAAGATTTTTTTTTATCAGAAAACTGGATCTTTGCTTACTCATCAAGTGAGAAAACTATTGCAAAGAATGTGAGGATTTCAACATTCTGGCTATTGTAGAACCTTTTAGGCCTTTGAGGTTATCTATTTGACCATATGCCTAGGTATTCTTTTTGATCTCATGTTAGTTTAAGTCTCCTCTGAGTTCAAGGTCTAGGGCTAAATCTATAATTTTGAAAAATTGTTAAAAATCAGTATCAAAAAATCCCTGGAATTTGCAAGAATGTTTAATAAGTAGGATGGGGGCAACTAAAATGGAGCTGTTCTGCAGCAGCTGGCAAGGGAGACTGAGGCATCCTTTTTCAAGGTGATCTGATAGAAACTAAAGAAACTTTACTCAAAGACAACAATGATTGGGTAAAATAAGCTTAAGCAAAAAATAAAATGTAAGAAAAAGCTGCCCAGCCCAGTAGTAGCCCAAAAGCATCAAGAATATATCTCATTGAAAAGCAGATTCTATTATAAAAAAGGACACCCCCCTTCACAAATGCAATAATCCCACCATCAATGCCTTACATTTCCCCCCTCTCCTGTAGTCTAGACAGGCATTCTATTTCTCTCATTTATATAACTGAAGCCCAACTACAAACATGTAGTCATGGTTCTGAAATAAAGATAATTACTTTAAAAAATACATATGGCCCAAAGTCACATGAAAAATGCTTCACATCAGTAATCAACAGGGAGTTGCAAATCAAAACAATAATGAGGTTTCAATTCATGCCACAGAGACTAGCACACGTCACAAAAAATAAAAAGAGCAATCAGTGCTGGCAGGGATGTGGGGAGAAATTCATTTACTGCTGGTGGGGATGCCTAGTCCAGCCTTTATGGAAAACAATATGGAGATTACTCAAAAATCTGGAAATTATGAACCAGTAACATCACTAGGAACAATCTAGGGATTCATCCTAGGATCACAAAAACACAATACAAAATGCCCTCTGCATGCCTATGTTCATTGCAACGCTATATCCAATAGCCATAACTAGATATGAACCAAGTGCTTGAAAACAGATAAGTGGCTAAAGAAACTGTAGTACATATATGCAATTAAAAACTTGAAGTCATGAAATTTACTGATACATGGATGGACATGGAGACTATGATGTTGACTGAAATAAGTCAGAGGGAGAGAAATAGACAGTCTTACTTATCTCTGGGATTTAAGAAAAATAAAAGACAATATGTCAATAATACCCTGAAACAATAGAAATGAGGACCAAAAGGACCAGTCCATAATAAATACATTAACAACTATCATGACAAAGGTAGTGAGTGAAAGAAATAAAATGTCTGTCTTGAAAACAGGCAGGAGTTGAGGGGAGGAGGAAAATGGGGGATTCTGGTGGCAGGAAAGTTACTCTGGTGAAGACAGGGGTTTAAGTTTTATGACTAAAACCCAACTATGAACATGTTTGTAAGCATGGTGCTTAAATAAAGATGTTATCCAAATCATAAAAAATAAAGAAAAGAAATGAAAAGCAGATTCTGAGCTCTTAAGAAATACTGGGGCTGAGGGAGCTGCTGCATGGTCGCCAGCGAGCCCGGGGACCAACAGGTGAGCCCCCCTTCCTCCCTCCCACTGAGTGGTCATCAGCAATCCTGGGGACTGACAGGTGAGCCCCCCCTTCCTACCGCCTGATGCCAGCACTCCTGGGACCGGCTGGTGAGCCCCGCCCCCTTCCTCCCTCCTGCCCAGAAGTGGAGCACACACAAACCTGAACACTCTGAGCCAGTCGCCACCCCCCACCTATGGACTGACAACACAGCTGAGCTAGGGTCTGCTCCCCTCTCAAGACCCTCTGCGCTCGCTTCACCGCCTGGTGTCTGTGGGCACACCTAACAAAACCTGCCCCCCTGAAACCTGAATTGGAGCTTGGACTCCAAGGGGTGGAAAGAAGTTGTGGAACCTTCCTGAGGGGGCGGGAAATCCTTTGACTCCTAGTTAGGGGAGGAGCCTAGGGAACTAGGCTCAATAGTGCTCTCATCCATTGTGGCCAGAAGTGGAACTGCACTGGCTGTTAGGTAGAGGGACAGGGTAATTGAGGCTGACCTGGCAGTGGAAGAAGGGAGAGGGGCCAAACCTCACTGACCTCATCCAACTCAAAAGCGAGTTGAAATCTGAAGAAACTGCACTGCAAGCCAAACCAATAAATGAAAAGAAAAATGGGTAAACTAAGGAAGACTTCAACACCTGCGGACCTGGAGAGAAATCCTAACAAATTCCCAAGCCCACCAAAACGCACAGACCCAACAGAGGAAGGATTAAAAGAAACCATGAGAAAGGAAATGCAAACTATAGTGAAAGAAATGAGAGAGTAAGTAGCCAGAGAGTATAACAAATCCATAGAGGAACAAATAAACCAACTAAAAGAAAACATACTACAAGACATGAAAGAAATCATACAAAGAGAATTGAAGGAAATAAAAGACAAGGCAGAGCCACATGAGCAGAATCACACAGTTGGAGAAGCACATAGAAGAACTTGAAGGAAAACTGCAAGCAAAAAACAACCAAGAAGCCAACAAGGAAATAAAAGGCAAGATACTGGGGGAAAAAGTCCAATATTTACTGAACAAAGACAAAAGAAATATCCTAAGAATTGTAGGTATACCAGAAGGGGAGGAAATAGGGAAAGGGGAAGAACAAGTAGTCAGGGAGGTAATAGTAGAAAATTTTCCCACCCTCTGGAAAGAAGCTCCAGTGCAAATCCAGGAAGTGAAATGAGTCCCTAATAAAATAGACCCTAATAAACCAACACCAAGACATATAGTAATCCAAATGTCCAAAAACAATGAGAAGAATGAACTACTTAAAGCAATAAGGGAGAAAAAACCCTCAAGTACAAAGGAAGGGACATAAGAATCAAGCCAGACCTCCCATTTGAAATAATTCAAGCAAGAAGACAGTGGAACAACATATTTAAGTGCCTGAATGAAAATAATTCCAACCGAGGAATAATTCCAATTCCCGGCAAAACTCTCATTCATTTAGGAGGACAGAATAAGAACATTCTCAAACAAAAACGAATTTACATTATTTGCTCAAACAAAGCCGATCCTAAATGACCTACTCAGAGACGAATTACACAATCCAACCCCCGATTGTAACAAAAACCACCCTACACAAAACAACTGCACAACAGTCCTCTCTCTCAATAATCTCCCTAAATGTTAATGGACTAAACTCTCCCATTAAGAGACACATAGTAGAGGACTGTATTAGAAAACATACACTGGATTTCTGCTGCCTACAAGAAACATATTTACAACTACAGGATAAGCATAGGCTTAGAATAAAGGGATGGAAATTAATTATTCAGGCCAATGGAAAACAAAAAAGAGCTGGACAGCCATTCTTATATCAGACAAAATTGTATTCAACGTCAAGAAAGTGATCAGAGACAAGGATGGTCACTATTTATTAATCAGGGGAACACTAGATCAAGAAGTGCTAACCCTGGTCAATATTTATGCACCTAATATAGAGCCAGCAAAATATGTGAGGCAACTGCTTGCAAACCTGGAGAAACACATGAAGGGAAACGTGATAATAGTGGGAGATCTCAATACCCCACTATCACCACTGGATAGAGCCACCAAACAGAAAAACAGCAAAGAAATAAGAGCCCTAAATGAAAAATTAGAAGATCTAGGGCTAAAAGACTTATATAGGACCCTCCACCCCCAGAAAACAGAATACACATTCTTTTCAAGCCCACATGGAACATTTTCTAGAATAGACCATGTTTTAGGATACAAATCTAACCTATATAAGATCACAAATGTAAGGATCATTAGAAGCACCCTATCAGATCACTATTGAATGGAGGTCAAAATTGACTGCAAGAAGAAGCAATGGAGAAAAACTAATTCCTGGAGATTAAACAATATGCTGGATCAAAAGCTGGATCAAAGAGCAACTCAAGGAAGAAGTAAAAAGATTCCTTGAGATAAACAATAACGAAGAGACAACTTGTCAAAATTTGTGGGACACAGCAAAAGCAGTAATTAGGGTGAAACTCATAGCAATACAGGCCTATGTCAAGAAAAGGAAAATGTCAAAACCAACAGTTTAAAGGATCATCTCAGGGAATTGGAACAATAATTGAGCAGCAAAGAAATCCAACCACAGCCAGAAGGCAAGAAATAAGAAAAACCAGAGCAGAAATAAACAACATAGAAACTAAGAAAACAATACAAAAATCAATAAGACCAGGAGTTGGTTTTTTGAAAAAAAAAAAAAAAAAAAAAAAAACAAGATAGACAAACCACTGGCAAAACTGACCAAAAAAAAAGAGGGAAAACACCCAAATCAGTAGGATCATAAATGAAAGAGGAGAAATCACAACAGAACCCCAAGAAATACAACATATCATGATATCATGAGATCATACTATGAACAACTATACTCAGTTAGGCTAGAGAACCCAGTAGAAATCGACAGGTTCCTAGAAAAATACCATCTTCTGAGACTAGACAAGGAAGACCCCAAAAGCCTAAACAGATCAATCACTTCAGAGGAAATTGAAGATGTAATTAAGAAACTCCCTAAAAGAAATATTGGGGCTGAAATAACACCTAGGAATAGAAACCTAGATCAAACCCAGAGACAGCTCAGAAAAGGAGAAGTTACCGGTGAGTCTAAAGGTTTATTTAAAATCTAATAAGCAAAAAAAAAATCTAATAAGCATAGGAAAGGACCATCTCTCCCTATGACAACACCCTGGTTAACTTTTATTTTTGCTAAGGACTACTTGCCAGACAAATTAGAGAAATTGGATATTACTTCCCAAAACCATCCTCTGCTTTTCTCCAATCTGGAGCCCATGTTCTCTTTCTTTCAACTTCTATCTCTCTCCATTTCTCTAAATTTCTTTTAATAAAAACTTTTCTGCTTTGCTACTTTGCCTTCTCCAAAGAGGAGGGAAGGTGAGGAAACTGAAAGCTCTGTACCAAAGTTTGGACTAACATTCCTTTACCTATAAAGAATAATTTTTCTCTTTTTTTTTTTTTGGTATTTGGGTCACACCCGGCAGTGCTCAGAGGTTACTCCTGGCTCCATGCTCAGAAATTGCTCCTGGCAGGCACGGGGGACCATATGGGGCACCAGGATTTGAACCGATGACCTTTTGCATGAAAGGCAAACGCCTTACCTCCATGCTATCTTCTGGGCCCCAAAGAATAATTTCTCACTCCAGTCCAAATCCTCTCCTCTCCAGAGAAGTCAGATGGTAAGGATCATTGTCCACATTGGGCAGAACATATAGGATTCAGGTAATAAAACATGAGTAAAATAGAAAATCTCAAGTTTCCTTTTTGCCAGCTGCTGTCTCTAATTCTATATTTTAAATATTCTTTTAAATATTCTTTAACTATTCTGGGCCCTTTCTAAGAATGGGAATTTAACAATTTCCCTAAATAATAGGTTTTGACACAGACTTTTAAATGATTAAACAGATAATCTAAAAGGTCTTCTCTACACTAGCTCTATAAATTGCTCTGTAACATTCTTGATGCTTACAGGTAACATAGATCCAGTTTTCTTATTAAAATCCCACAAAATGAGCCATACTTAACTTATTCCTGTACAAAGTTCCAGGTTGTAGAGTTACTTTCTTTTCTACTTTTCTGTTTGTAAGCAGATGGGCAGGAGGCCCCTAGTAATGTACTTTTGGGAAACAATAAAAATTAAGAAGCCCAAAGTAGCCCTAAGGCATCCCTTTGACACAATCCTTTTGATATGCAAAACATGAATTCTTTAGAGAGGAAAAACTGAGGTATCACCCAGTATAAAAATTCAAGGCCCCACACAGAGAAGGGTAAACCTCTCAGAAATTAAAAAAAAAAAAAAAAAGTTCAAGGAATGAAGGAATGGGATTATGAGAACATCATCAACAGTGCAAGCTCTCCTGTGTCAATGCATAGATTAATTTTTATACATGCAAAATTCAGAAAAATTAATTAGAAGAAATGGATAAAAGCTCCTGCCAAAAGCCATGAGAGTCTTATTCTTCGAGACCATTTTATCCCTTGAACTCATAACTCCGTTGCTTTCCTATTTCCAATGTGAAGAAGCCAATATGCTCTCTTAAATATATATTTCTCTCTTCCTTCACTTCTTTCTAAGGTTTGAAGCAAGAAGTAAGGTAGAGAACCACCCCACTCCCTGCTCCATCCCATTACCTCCCCATCCATTACATTCTCATACACACGACACAAACATACACACACACATCTACGGACACACAAATACACACTCAATGGAAATGAGTTCTTTGGTGTCATAAAATCAAAGGATAGGACTTGAAAAAGTTATTCCTACTAAATTGCTGAAAGCTGTACTACCAGATTCATTATGTGGACCCAGTTTCTAAGGCTTGGTAAGTCCTTTTCCTGGTGCCATTGCAGGGCAATGAAGGTTGAAACCTAGACCCATTCCAAGAAGGCTCAAGCTAAAATAAAGTCCAGGAAATGAATATCAAAGAAAGCCACCAACTGTTCCTAACTCTACCCCTTAGCAAACGCGATCACTGAACTCTTACCTATGTAGAAAGTCTCTTGTGAGGCAGGTAGGGAGAAGTACTATCTAAGTCAACTTAGAACAAAGGAAATGTAGTGAGTATATTTTCTCCATCATCTCCCTTATTGAGATGTGTACTTATATACATTCATGCTCTCTCTCTTTCTCTATCTATCTATCTATCTATCTATCTATCTATCTATCTATCTATCTATCTATCTATCTATATATATATATATCTCCTTTTCCACTTTCTCAGAATTTCTAAATAAAACATTTTATATCTCACTGTTTTGTCTCCTGAATTTCTTTTCTGAAAGAAAGGTAAAGGATCTGAAATGTAAGCACTGAGTGGATAGAGAGAAAGGAGCAAATTTCCACCTTGAGGTTGCCACTTCTCTTGCCCCACCTCAAAGATCATCCTGGAAACCCCACAGGCCCACCACCACTGGCATCAGTTCAGCAAAAATCCATCTTGCTTTGTTAGAGTATGAGCTGGCTTTTGTCCCAAAAGTCAAGGAGAACACACAGCGATGCAAGTCACACAGAGAGGTTTATTGGTCCAGCATGCTGGGGTCCCCTATGTACTGATTTGAGATCACAAATGGCAGGGGTTCAATATTTTTACACTTTCAACTAACATACTTAGTCACTCAGGAATTTTCAACAGCTCTGGAGTCACACTCTGGTGGTGAAGCAAAATAAGTTTCAGGACCACTCCCTTCCCCATAAACACATGGAACCTTTTAGGCACACTCACCCTCATGACTAAGATAGTTTTCTCAGTCTCCCTTCTCTGGGGGTGCTAAGTGGCTGTGCTCTCAGAGGTCATTGATCTTTTAACAAGCAGAATACAGAAGCCAAGCAATGTTATTTGTAATATTATTATTATTTGGGGGGGGTCACACCCGGCAGTGCTCAGGGGTTACTCCTGGCTCCATGCTCAGAAATTGCTCCTGGGGCACCAGGATTCAAACCGATGACCTTTTGCATGAAAGGTAAATGACTTACCTCCATGCTATCTCCCGGGCCCCTGTAATATTATTTTTAAGCAAACACATACTACATTCTAACATCAACATTTGGGTTCTAGTTAATTCCAAATCTTAGTTTTACCACCCTCCCCACTTCATATGTTAGTTTTACCTTGTCACACAAGCAGGATACCAGAGCTCAGTCTGAAGGACTCCCAGCATCTGGGCAGTTGATCTTTAAAACCAGTCCCTAGTACAAGGTTGGGTCTAAGTAGGTGGCAGTTCCAATGTAACATCAGGCAGACAGCTGGGTGGGCTATAGCCCCAGACGCAGGGTGTGCATGTGTGTGTGTGTGTGTGGGGGGGAAGTCATCTGGCTATCTTCCAGTTGCCACTGATCCTGGGTATGGAGATATCCTGATACCTGTCAGCAGCCTGTCAGCTTATATGGGTGTGATTCCTCTGGGGTCTGATTCCTGGAACTTGCTGCTCTCTGGACCTAGCCTTTCTAATTTCATTCACAGCTGGAACTGGCTACATAGCAAAACTAGTTGTACAGTTAATTCCTAAATCAAGCTTTGAATTCTAACATAGCACTCAACAGCTTCAACCTTTCATCTCTTCCTGAAATTCTTTTCTGTTAGAAAAAGATGGTGGGGAGCCAGAGCAGTGGGGGCAAGCAGTAAGGTGTCTGTCTTGCCCGCCCTAGCGTAGGACGAACCGTGGTTCACCGTGGTTCTATCCCCTGGCGTCCCATATGGTCCCCCAAGCCAGGAACGATTTATAAGCACATAGCCAGGAGTAACCCATGAGCGTCACAGGGTGTGCCCCCCCCCAAAGGCAAAAAACAAAACAAAACAAAACAAAAAAAGATGGGGGCCCGGGAGATAGCATGGAGGTAAGGCGCTGCTTACCTTTCATGCAAAAGGTCATCGGTTCGAATCCCGGTGCCCCATATGGTCCCCCGTGCCTTCCAGGAGCAATTTCTGAGCATGGAGCCAGGAGTAATCCCTGAGCACTGCCGGGTGTGACCCAAAAACCAAAAAAAAAAAAAAAAAAAAAAAAGATGATGGGCTTAGAATGAATGTACCAGAGGTTAGGACTAACTTGATCTAGTCCAGACATTTCTTTCAAAGCTGGTGTCCCAGGTACTTCATTACAGGGTTGGAAGAACTTTTTTCTTGAGTCTATCTCCATAGCTCCCTACTTTTCTGAGCCACCAGCAACACTGATTCTGAGTATTATCCTGGAAAATATTGAAGAACCTGGTAACCATGGACAAACTCAGAGAATCGCCAACTCAACTTCTGCATCATGAGTTTTTGTGCTGTGCAGGTTCTCATAGAAGACTTTACTGGTCTTGACCCATGCCAGGAATTTGTCCTGGTAAATAAGGTGGGTTGGTCAAAGAGGTGGAAACACTTCTTTAGAGCCTATCTTCTTCACTCTTCCTTTTACCAAGTCACTTGCAACAAAACTAGGACCACCATCACTTTTATAACTATTCTTCTAATTTAAGTGCTCCATGAGAATAGGGAAATTATACTGATGATGCAGTTGTATGATTCTAATATTTAAAGATTTATATTTTTAAAAAGGTGAAGAGCTATGTTTTCAAAAAATTGGATGTTTTCAAAGCTTTTGTTGATGTGTAGTGTAAACTCAGGAAGCTGATGCTCCTTGACTGCCTTACCCTCCCTCTTGAAGGCCTAACTTCAAACTGATGAGCAGCAGGTCTTGATAAGATCCTAGCTGCCTTCTTTCATGGTGTCTCCATTTAGTTTACAAATTAAGGTTGATTTAGACAACCAGTCGCTTAGGAAGAATCTTTTTTTATCTTCTTTTGTCTTTCTTCCCATGCTTTGAATTCTTGATCTTATAATTTGAATGTACAACAAAATATAAATCTAAAAAATATAAAACCCCACATTTAAAGGATCCCATACCCCAGCTTCTCTATATTTGCATCTTCCCTGGAGCTCAAGAATGTGATTTAATTTCCAGTGCTTATTAATAACAAACCTGTGTTTTTTATTCCAGTTTCCTGATGGTTATTGCTAACGGGCATCTGGCAATTATAAGAACCCAAAGGGTTGCTCTTGTCCCCATTTGGGTTTAAAGAGAGACTATGCATAAGGAAGTAGTACCTGGACCAGGTTGAGTGCCCTCAGGCATTTCTCATCATTAGCATTATTATTAGTAGGTTGAAAGCACACACACACACAAAAAAAAAACAAAACAAAACAAATGCCATCACACAGTATTTATTTTATCTTCAAGTCTTCTATAGAGAAAACAATATGGGGATTTTTAAAAACAATCTTGAGTAAAGCATAGGTAACTATAGGTTTGATGTTTTAACAGTAGTTCCAAGACTTTTCCAAGATTACCACTTTCTTTGGTAATCTTGTTAGAGCAAGATATTAATCCCAATTCAATATTGAATAGCCCAACAGAATAAAAGTTAGAACTTAATGGCGGAAGTTGATGTGCAATTGACAATTGTATGACAATTGAAGAAATGAGCTCCTGTTCTCTGCAGATTAGGGCACATTTCCAAGTCTTCCTTACAGCTCAGCAATGCTCAACCAAGCTATTTATTTATATTAATTCAATTTAAAATTAAAAACTGTACAATCTGGACTGGGAACATGATTGAAATGGTAGAGCACATGCCTAGCATATGTGAGGCTCTGAGTTTGATACTTGGTGCCATACAAAACAAAATGACTCAATAAAAACAAAAATTTCCTAATTTCCTAGAAATCTTAGCAAGAAATAAGTCTTACCTGAATTGACACATTGCTGTAATGTTTCCTAACAAGCTTGTCTAGAGGGTGAGGAAAATAAACTCAATTTCAACTGTGAAATAAACTCAATTTCCAGAGTAGTCACTATGGAGAAAGTGTTAGGCTAAACCACAGAGACATGGATACCCCATAGATAGATAAAGAAGTTTATTTGAAAGCTCAGGACTGAGAATCTCTGGCCCAAAGAGATACGGAGGCCTTGAGTAGCCTTTTTTTGTGGGGGGAAGGGGTCATGCCCAGTGATGCTCAGGGATTATTCCTGCTATACGCTCAGAAATGGCTTGGGGGATTATATGGAACACCTGCGGTCGAACTGCATTAGCTGTGTGCAAGGCAAATGCCCTACTGCTTGTGCCAGAGCTCCAGACCCTTAATGCTTTCTTAATATATATGTATTAATTATATAATGTATAGTGTAATGTATAATATATATAAAGATTATATATAATTGCATTATATAATACATATATATGGTTCATACACAAAGACGACTAAATATAAAGCCATATTTCTAACTTACTGGCATTATAAAATTATAAAGGTTAGAATACCTAAAACTCCCGGCTAGCTTTGACACTTCTAAGTCATGAGGTATTATTATGAGGTAAACCCATTTCCTGGATAATTGCACTTGGGGTGTTTTCCTTCTCTTAGTTACAACCCATCTGAAAAGTGCCCCTCTGAGGTAAAATTGCTTTTCTGGTGTGGAGGAATTGTCTCAAAATCTCAGTTCCTTGTTCCATTTATGCTGTTTCTGAATATACCCAAACTAGGATATCCTAGTTTGTATGTGTGATATATACACATGCATTATATGCTCCCTAATTTCAGGCAGCTCTAATTTTGGCTTCCAGCTGGAAATTGTATTTGTT
>PVKC010026592.1:0-16087 GCA_004027635.1 Crocidura indochinensis
TAGAGCTGTATGAGCATCTTAGCACCACACCAAACCCAAAGTGCTAGGAGAAAGTGAATGGACGATGTGCACCCTATCCCTGCAGGAGATGGCAGGGGTCTGCCCAGTTTTGTGTCCACTTTGGCAGAGCCATGGAGCAGCACCTTGCAAACGATTTCGATGAGGCCTGGCAGAGTCCTGCAGGGCTCAGAGAAGAGTCCATGGAGCCAAGCAGAGCTGTTGTGCCTAGGAGAATTTCAGTTGCACATATTCTGGTGTGGACAGTCTCTGTGCCTGTGCTCTTGAACTGCAAGGGAGAAGTGGCAGGAACCTGGAAGGCTCTACGCCCCCACATGGACAGGAAAGGGAGGGAACCCATCCACTTTCTTCTGGTGTGGTGCTGAGATGCTCGTGCAGCACTGTCCAGGTCACCAAGGACTAAAGAGTTATTAGGGTCTGTCAGCAACCTCAGCCATTTGGGGTGTCATGATGGAAGCGTAGCCATGGCCACTGACAGCTGTCACATCCCTCCATCACAGCCCATGTCAGTCCCACAGCCCACCTGCAGCCACCAAACATGCAGGGAGTTCAGCTCCCCTTTATCTCATTTAAACTAGGATTTCTGAGGACACTGAGTTTTCAAAGTTTAGCCTGTCACTGGCTTTTTGAAACAAAAACAACAAAGTTCCTTGGGACCAAAGCTTGGATGGCTTCATTGGTTTTGTTCGTTTTTGTTCTGGAGGCTACACCTGGTGGTGCTCAGTGCTGACTCCTGGCTCTGTACTTGGGAATCACTCCACGTGGGGCTCAGGAGACTCTATGAGGTGCTGGGAATTGAACCTGGGATGGCTGAGTACATCTTTCTCTCTTTCTCTGGTTTCTCTTGTCATTCATTAAACAGAATTATTTCCAAGCTAAAATGAAAGCTGCACTTGAACACGGCCCCCTAAGAGCCCTAAAGAAAACTCCCAAATGGTTTTGCCCTTCTGAATTTTGTTCTTGGTACAACACATGCCATTTGGCAACCCCAACCAGGGTCAGCCAGAGAGCCAAAATGGCCAAAGGAAGTATTCTTTTGCCCCTGCATCCAGCTCTCAGGGGTTGGCAGGAAAGGCTGGATCAAAGTTTACTGCCTGCATGTGCTGCCTAGGGGTTTCAGAAGCCCCACAAATGAAACATGAGTAGAGACAAGTCTGGAGGTGTCAATGTAGCAAATGAGGATTCCCAAAGTTCCCAACACCATCAAGTCAGGCAAAGGTTGCTGTGTGAGTGCATATGAGCATGCACACAACTATATCTGTGTGAATGCACTTGAAAACATAGTGCATAGTACATCTGTACTGTGTCTACAAAAGTGTGTTTACACACATAGGTGTGTGTACCTAAGTATTGTGCATACAGGTGCAGGCACACAAGTGTATTGCCATTGGTGCATACAAGTGTGCACTCATGTATGCATGCATGAGGATGTACATAAGTGCATGCATGCATGCTTATGTCAGATTTTACATGCTTAGATGTGAGTTATGATCGCATGCCTGTACATAAGCCTGGTTCATGAGTACATGTGAATACATATACAGTAGTATATGCATCTGTGTGCCTACATGTATGCAATTATGGTTTTATGGATGCACATGAACATTCATCCATCCACATGAGTGCATATACGTGCAAATAGTTTGCATGAGCATGAATGTGTTGTGTGTACACTGCTGTTCATATGTGTACATGAGTGTATGATTATGAAGTGTACATAGCGACATACATTCAGGCACACACATGTGCATGCATATACACCTGCATACAGGAGTGTACTGTGAGGATATATACATGTGCATGCATGTATTATGTGCATGCATGGGTATATGGACGTGTCTGAGTATATTTGCCCTGAAGTGCTCTCTTGCCCTGCTTTGTGCTCAGGGCTCCCAGCCTGCTTTTCCTCCAACTAGTTTTTCACAGCCCTGGCTCAGTCTGTGGGTTCCTATAGGTTCCAGCTGCCTGAAAGGCCCCATGGGGATGCTGAAACTGACACTAGTAAAGACTTGAGCTAAGATAGAAAAGCCCAGACCCATAGCTCCAGGCTTCTTCCCAATGGTCCAGTATCAGCATGAACCCCTAGGAAATGGTGTGACCAAAAAATGGTTGTGCCAAGTTCTTGAGTGTCTGCATGGACAAGATGCCAGAACCCCTGGATAGGGTTTGCATTCATCACCCATGGGTTCCGCTGCTCCAGGTGGTGACCCAGAGCATCAGCTCACTGAGCTCCAGAGATGTGTGGTGTTTCTCAGCTGGAACATGAATCCCCTTGAGGAAATGGGCTCTCTGCAGCAGGAGGACAACACTGGAGAGAAGACACTGGTCTTGTATGTGGGTGACCCATTCTGATCCCCAGCACCAATGTTAGATTCCCAGGAGCTCTTCTTTTTTTGTTTGTTTGTTTGTTTTTGGGTCACACCTGGCAGTGCTCAGGGGTTACTCCTGGCTCCATGCTCAGAAATTGCTCCTGGCAGGCACGGGGGACCATATGGGGCACCGGGATTCGAACCGATGACCTTTTGCATGAAAGGCAAACGCCTTACCTCCATGCTATCTCCCGGCCCCCCCAGGAGCACTTCTAAGATTGACCTTTGAGGACTAGCCAGGAGCCAGTCCTGGGTCTCACTGGGGGGCTCAAAGTGGCCCATTCCCTTTTTTCTTGGCGCTTTTGTGTTATTTTGAGTCCTCAGTTCCAAAAGCAGGTGTTTGTTCAGATAAAGAAAAGGGAAGAGATTGAGAAGGGCAGAATGTTCCCTAGGCAGCTTCATACAACAGCATTTGATCAAACTCTCAAATTGGGACAGAGAGAGTCTGGGAGACCAGGCGCTTGCCTCATATGCAGGTGATCTTGGCTCTGTCCCTGTACCTTTTCCCCTGAGCACAGAGACCAGAGCAGCCCCTGAGCACAGCTAGTTATGGCCTAAAGCCCCTACTACACTCCCTTAGTACTCTGATGATGACAACACCCAAACTACGGTGGGGATATTTAATGTCTGTACCAAGGCTCCTAGCCCTACTATTTAGCTACAAGCGCCCACTTGATGGTTCTCTGGGCCTGAACATGGCATTTCCCAGGTCAGTCAAAGGCAGGATACCCTGAAGTTGCAGGAGAGAGCTCCAGAGGGGTGCTGGCAGCCAGTTTCTGCGCCCTGAAGTGTCAGCCTTGCCCAGCAGAGGTCAGTGCGACATAGCAAGTTGGCTACGTATGTTTAAGTTCAATTCTGTGTGGATGGAATCTCTGCAGCATCCCCAAACATGGCCATCAGATGGGAGGTCGTGAGGGGCGCTGAATCTCATCTGCCTTCACCAAAGATACTCCCCAATTTCAGGCCTGAGATTTATATTTCCTTCCTCCTGGGCTTTGTCAGTGTTCCCAACTGCTGCCCCAAAACTGGTTCTAAACAGTGTCCCCCACCAGGTTGTACAGGGCTCAGGGGGACGGTGTGACTGGCAGGGAGCAGAGCATCGCTTTGGGAGGCTCGGCCAGGGCCTTGGTCGCTGGCAGATCAGGGCTCTGAGCACTCATGGGGACATGCTGGGCTTTGGCACCCACCTTGGCGGTTCTGGGGTCCAGCTTGACTGCTTGGAGTGAGAGATGGAGATGAGGAGGGTATACAGCTTTGGGGGTCAAGTGATATGACACAGGTCAAGGTGACAGGGAAGCAGCAGTGGGCTGCCGGGCAGAGGAGCAGAGGACAAAGAGGCAGAGGGGCTCACTCCTGTTTCCTTTTGGGGGCCAACACCATGGTCCTCTCAGCCAAGCAAGGGATTCTGCACCCACTAGACAGCATGGTGGGTTATGGCCAGGTCCTGCCATGAGAAGAGTCACCCGCTAGGAGGACCACAATGATGGTGATGCTGACGACAATGACTGAGGTAGTGCTGCTGGCAGATGGGCTTGTGAAAGGTTGTGGGGGGGTGTCCTCAAAGACTTGGGGAGCAACCCAGCACCGTGGAGGTTCTGAGGGCGTGGAGCAACAGCTGGATTCAATCTAGTCACGGATGTGCTTTATGGGTTTCATCTCAGGGCACTATGGGATTCTTAGCAGGACGGCAGGGTCACAGCGGGCAGCGTTGCAGTTCTTGTGCTACTGACACATACCTCTGAGGTCCTGGGTCTCCCTCTGCACCACGTGGGACACATGATGTTGGGGTTCACTCCCCTGCGGGCCCTAGGCCACAAAACCAAGGCTGCTTTGTATTGCTCCCTGGAACTAACCTGGCTGGAGCCTACCTGGACTCAGCTCCAGAAACTCGACTGGGCCAAGCCACCTGCTGTGAGGGGAGACCTGAAGGGCTGGCACAATTTGAGGGGTGATCGAATATTTTTAAGGAGTCCCATGAGAGCGAATCAGTTTGGTGGAAGAGAGAGAGCGAGAGAGTTTACATTCCACATCAGGGCACTCTGAGTTTACATTCTGTCTGAATGAGGAGTAAGATCCATGGAATATAGGCTCCAACCTCTCAGAAATTTATGGGCTCCTTTAATAAACCCCATAAAGGACACTTAAACATATGCGGCTTTTCTTAATGTAATGGCTCCATTCCTGAGATGAGAGTATTTAGGTTGTGTCTAAGACGCTGTAAAAGTCTCATGAGGCTGTAAAAATATTGTTAACAGGAAAGGAATCTTTTAGCGGGATAAATATTTTCTTGGAAAAGAAAAGGCCATGACCCTTTTAGGCAGAGGACCGGCTGAGTTTGAAAAATAACAATCTGCCCTTTCTGTTGTTTAATGTCCTCTCCACGGCTGACTCCAGCCAATTACTAGATTAACTCCAGCTGCGGCAAGGTGCCCGGGGCTCCCCAATCTGTGAAGACATTCATGGGGTTGGTGAAGACATTCATGGGGATGGGGGAGGCGAGAACAAAGGCGAAGGGTACTGTGGGCTCTCAGGGATGGAGGGGTTTGTGCACACCAGAGAATACATACAAAAATTCAGGGTTCCAGGTTCGGGACCCTCAGTCACGTTCACCATGAGTGATGCTAGCATCAGCATCCACACCCTTGGCCTGCCTGGACAAGTGGCCACAGTGTGGCTCGACAATGCTTTGACCAGTTGTTGTGACTTTGGTCAAGTCCTGCCATGTCAGTCCTCTCCTGGCAGAGATCTAGAACATTCTAGGCACCTTTATCTACGTGTGCATGGGGGAGGCAATGTGTTCAGCTGCTTGTACAGAAACTTCTGGAGATCAGAGCCACAGCTAGAGATTGGATGTCTCCATGGTTAGACATTCCTAAGCTGCCGAGGGCAGCTGGACATGGGAGTGGGGATCAGGGGGTGGCAGAGGGCATCTCCAGCACGGGGATTCATACCTGACTGAGTCATTGTGCCTGTTCGACGCTGCCCATACGTAATCCAGACCTTCAACTATGCTCCTCCTGGTTTGTTCCCCCACAGACCTGCCAGAGGCTTACTATCAGTTGCTGCCATCTGTACCCCGATCTATTTATTACTTTGCTAGCGCAGGGGGGTGCCTGCAGCCAGCACTGCCTGCCTCTCAGATCTGTGACACCCTCTGCCCCCACCCCCCCACGTTCCAGTCACAGTCCCCCCACCCCCCTGGCGCCAATGGGGAAATGTCTGTTCAGGCTCTGGAACTGGCTGGGCTGTCTCCCGCCCCTGGCTCTGGAATAGAAGATTTAAGCCCTCTCTCGGCTGCAGGCCTGTCTGGGCGAGGTACCTCCCGTAGAACTCCCGGTGCCGGGCCTCTTCCAAGGCCTCTGAAATATCCCCCGCCTGGGATTCCCCACAATATTAAAATTTTTTTTATGATGAAATACATCATCCACAGAAAGAACGACATCTATAACCTCTACTTAGAATTTAAGGAGAAATAAAATAGCACAATGGACTAGCCGCCTTTCCCCCCCAGACTCAGGCCTGGAACAGGAGAATACGAGCCCTGCCTTCCCTCTGAACCCCATCATAGGAGCTCCTCATATCCCCCATGCTGTGGGGTTCCTGTACCTGTCTTTAGATTCCCTAGTCCTGTGATTCTGCTACATTGTGCTCTGGATGTGGGAATGTTTTGCTCAGGACTCCCCTGAGGTTCTGCTGCACCTGGGAGGCTCCTTTCCACAGCCTTCTGCTCCTCAGATATCACACAGTGGGCACCACAATCACCACTTGATTTCAAGTCTAGGCTCCTCCAAGTACAACCACACTGCACCCCCTTTTTGGTGGGTTTGCCTCCCCCGACCCAATTCAGCCCAAGTGTTTACCCCAAACAGCTTTTGTCAGCTGCTGGTAGGTAACTCCAGTTCCCTTTGTCTTTTGCTCCTTGGCCTATCTCTCCTGGAACATTCTCTGTGAATTATCAGACAGGATCTGGGTCTTTTTCTTGCACCAGCTTCCGGCTCTCAGCAGCTTACTTACCATCCCAGGTACAGCTGAGATTCTGCCCTTTCTGGTCCTGCACTTGCCTTTGCTGAGGGGAAGAACGGCCAACACTAAAGTTTTTTTGTCTCTCTGTTTCTCTTTTGCTGTTGCTGCATTCTAGATTTTGGTAAAGAAATCCCTTGACCCCCCAAAGCTCTCAAGGCCTTTTGGAACCCCACAATTTTCTTGTAAACCAGGCTCTTTCCTACATCAACTATTTTTGAATATTCTGAGATAAAAAATATTAGAAATGGGTGGGGAGGGGCCAGAGCGATAGAACAAGGGGAAGGCTTTTGCCTCACACACAGCCGACCCAGGTTCAATCCCCAGCATCCTGTTTGGTCCTCCCAGCCTGCCAGGAGTAATTTTTCTGAGCCCAGAGCCAGGAGTAGCCCCTAGGGCCACCTATAAGACTCCTCCCCCCCCCAAAAAAAAAACAAGAAATGTTAGAAATAGGGACTGGAGAGATAGCACAGAGGCAGGGCATTTGCCTTGCATGCAACTGACTCCAGTGGGACCTGATCTGATTTCCGGCATTTCATATGGTCCTCCAGCCTGCCAGGGGCAATTTCTGAGTGTAGAGCCAGGAGTAACCCCTGAGTGCTGCCGAGTGTGGCCCAAAATCCAATCAATCAATCAATCAATAAAGTTAAAAAAAAAAAAAGAAATGTTAGAAACAGCTTGGAAAATTGCCCTAGCACTTTCTCCTGGAATTCAGTGCCAGTGCAAACAGGGAAGGACTCATTCTCTGCAGCAGCACTGAAACAGGCTGTCTCTGAATTTCTGTATTGTTTGATTGCCTTTATCATGAAGGTTGCATTGTTCACAACATCTGATGCTTCCACCGTCCCTCACCTCCCAGACTCATCACTCCTTGATTAAACACACCCTGTGATTTCTGGATCCTTTATGATCATGCAATTGAAATTCTATGAGTTTATGTTATGGTTTTCTTACTATACCTATGGGGATATTGTTTTTGTATTTTTAAATTCTAATGCCAATCTGCCTAGATCTTTGGTTTCCTGTCTGGGAGGCTCCACCCTTTGAAAATTAAGAGTTTCTTTCCTTTTCCTTCCGATTCTCGCATTGACGTCAGACGAGCTGTGAGGATTTTGGGCGACACTGCCAAGAAGTGGATGTGGCAGGCTTGTAGAAGCACAGCTCTCTCTGAGAGGATATTTTGACATCATTGTGAAACTTGGAGGTGCTGCATGTGGCACCTTTCTACCTGATGATGCTTATCCCAGTTTTCCAAGATTCCATTTCCACAAATCATAACCCCTTAGCTGAGCATCGTCATTAGCTCCTGCTCTTCAGAAGGGGAGGTGGCAACATCATTCTCTTCTTCCTTCCATACTAGGAGTTAAAGCTAGAGAACTTCTCAGACACAAGGGCTGCAGCCCTGAAACACAGTTGCCTCCAGCCACCTAGGTATTGTGTCTCCTACTCACTGGATTTCTAATGTCCAGTGTCCAATTCACAGAGAAAAGTGGTCTCTGATTCTCCTACATTCAAAACAATCTCAGTTTATCTTAGAGTTTGCAGGAGTTTTCTTAAAACTCATGAAACCAATTATAGTCTTCGGGGAGATGTAGGAAAGACAGAGATGGCACAATTCCTAAAGGGACAAGGCAATGTTCTAGATTAAGACAGATCTAATGAAGATCCCAAAGCATCACTTGGGTCTCTAACAAGAACCTGCCATTAATTGCTGGCCCCCAGGAGGGTAGCACTAGGGGATCAAGCAGAGTCTTCTCCAAGCCATGGGGCACCTGTCCTCCTGTCATCACCTGCCAACCTCCACGGCCTCCTTAGGGACTTTGACGGCCTCTGGGGCAGTTTCCAGTCTCTGCAAACACTTTCTCCTGATTAGGTGCCTCTGTTCCCTTGTCAGTCTTGCTCTAATCCCTCCAGCCTTGACTGCAAGTGACCACATGTTCTCACATTCATGTTTGGTAACCAGTTTTACTAATAGTTTGTGCTTTTTGATTTTTGTTTTTGGGCCAAGCCTGGTGACACTCATGGGTTACTCCTGGTTAAGCGCTCCAAAATCGCCCCTGGCTCAGGGGACCATATGGGACGCTGGGGATCAACCCAGTTCCGTTCTGGGCAGCCATGTGCAAGGCAAATACAATACTCCTGCACTATCGCTCTGGCACCTAGTTTGTGCTTTTATTCAGTTTTACAGGAAGCCCCTTGGGGGAAGTTTGGTTATTTCTATTGGATGTTTGCCTCCTATCCCTTCAATTTCCGATCTGACCTTTTCTTCTTTTGTGTTATGTTCTTCTTTTCTCTCCCTCCTTCCTTCTCTCCCTCCCTTCTTCTCCTTCCCTCCTTCCTTCTTTCCTCTCTTCCTTCCTTCCTCTTTCTTTCTTCCCTCTTTTTCTTTCCTTCCTCTCTTTTTCTTTCTTTTTTCCTGCTTTCTTTCCTCCCTCCCTTCCTTCCTTTCTTCCTTTCTCTCTTTCTCTTTCTTTCCTTCTCTTTCTTTCTCTCCTTCCTTCTCTTTCTCTTTTCTTTCTCTCTTTCTCTTTCTTTCTCTCCTTCCTTCCTTCGTTCCTTCTTCCTTCCTTCCTTTCTTCTTTCCTCCTTCCTTCCTTCTTTCTTTCCTTCTTCCTTCCTTCTTTCTTCTTTCCTCCTTCCTTCTTTCTTTTCTTCCTTCCTTTCTTCTTTCTTTTTTCTTTCCTCCTTCCTTCCTTCCTTCCTTCCTTCTTTCTTTCTTTTCTTCCTTCCTTCTTTCTTTCTTTTCTTCCTTCTTTCTTTCTTTTCTTCCTTCCTTCCTCCCTTCTTCCTTCCTTCCTTCCTTCCTTCCTTCCTTCCTTTCTTTCTTTCTTTCTTTCTTTCTTTCTTTCTTTCTTTCTTTCTTTCTTTCTTTCTTTCTTTCTTTCTTTCTTTCTTTCTTTCTTTCTTTCTTTCTCTTTCTTTCTCCTTTCTTTCTTTCTTTCTTCTTGGCTAAACCAGTGATACTCCGGGCTTATTCCTGACTCTGCTGTCAGGAATCACTCCTGATAGTGATGGGGGACCCTATGGATACCAGGGATCAACCACAGTCTGCAATATGCAAGACTAACACCCTCCCTGCTGCACTATTACTATAGCCCCACACACTCTTGTTTCTAGCTTGAATGCTTTGGTTTTTCTTCTTTTTCCCACTGTTAAGTAGTGATTCAAATTGGCCTCCTAACTATTCTTTCCTGCCACCTTTCCAGTCCAACACACAGTTTTCACAGACATTGGCTCCATGGCGTTCTGAGCAGGGCCATCCCCAGGCTCCTGGTCTATAATCTTGGTGGAATTGTAGCTTGTCACCCCTCTGGAAGGAGAAAAAGAAACAACCGATTCTTCTGACTAGACGTGATTTTTGCTGAATTCCTTCTCCCACCAGAGTCTTTTTGTTTCTGACTATGTTTGCCCAGAGGCAGACACGAGATAAAGCTCCTCTTAGGAATCTGTTGAAAAGAAGTGAAGGGTGAACTGTTCTTGCCTTTGTATGCTTGACCCTTCATGCCCATCTTTCTTGCCTTATGTTTTTTTTTTTTGAGCTTCATTAAAATGTTATTGACCTAGAACATTCTGATTAGACAACCTATGTGCAATCCGAAAATCAGGATCGAACAGAAAGAGAAAATATATCTCTAGTTTATGAGGAACTTAAAAATGATGAGGATTAGATGAATGCATCAGAGGAAAATACTTCTGAGATGCTGACTGTTGCTCCAGGTACAGAGAGCAGAAAGTAAGAAGAAAGCAGAAAGTAGAAGAACACAGAAAATTTTTTGGCTCTAGTGGAACCCTGGGAGTCCAGAACAACACAGTGGGTTCTGTGATCCGCAGCAGGCCAAGTGAACTGCGGCTGGGGCTAGAGTGTTTTCTTGAGTTCTATACTCTAGACGGCTGAGAGTATTACCCAGTCAAGACTGGTCAACATTTGCAAATCTGTTTTAATACTCCCGGGGCATACCTCAGAGGCCATGAAATCACACCCACAGGCACTCAGTTGGACACTGGGACCGAGAAACCAACCCTGTCTGCTTCTTATTGTCCAAAGGTTCTGCTCGAATGGCGGTGCCCACCGTCCTTCACTAATGCTCCTCCCACTGATTCTGAATCCTGCCCTGACCCTGCTTAGTAACACTAGGAGCTGGTGACTGAACAAAGCTGTCTGAGTAAACCCAAAGTGCTGCCGCCACCATGTTCATGGGGTCCCCGTGATCCTACAGCTGAGATAGTTGTGGGATCCCCAGTCACTGTGTGCAGAGGGTCCCAGGCTGCAGGCCTGGAGAATCCACATGACTCGGCGTAACTGGCCCACCCAGGCATGTCCCAATTGTGTAGCTGTGAATCGGGGGCTCCATGACAGCAGCCAGCCTGTTCTTGATTCCAAATGACATGATCTGTGAGACAGGCAAAGTGATACTTGCTGGTGTTCTCAGGCAGGCACTGGTGGGGGGCCCCATACGAACATGGGCAGATGTTTGGAGAAAAGTGTGTCCTGGAGAAGTGACAGGTGGCATGCAGCCCTGACTTGGGCTCCTGGTGATCGATCAGTCAGTCAGTCAGTCAATCAATCAATCGGGCATCACTTCCATCTAGAGTGTGGGGTCTGGCACGTCTGGTTGGCATTTGGTTGTGTTGACAGGAATGAGAGTTTAGGGTATCCCTGGGATGCTGCATCCTCTGCACCAGTTGTGCTCTTTGACATCTACCATCATCCACATGTGACTATGGCAGTTACAAGGTACCTGTGCTTCCTGCATCCTGGGTTGCTGTGAGCACCCAGCTCCTGTCACACCTTTCTGCCCTCCAGCAGCCAGAGTCACGTCCCTCGGGGAGACTCCCACAGTCCTACGTGGTTTCTTTCAGGGAAGCTGGCTCAAGTCCTCCCAATAGACAGAGCCACAACAGATCCCAAAGGCCCCTCTCCTGTGGTCCCTGGCCTGTGATAGGAGAAGAGAGCTCACAGAAGCGAGGGGTTCCTGGCAGAGAGGCCTGCAGAGGTGCCAGTCCCTTTACCCCCACAGACATTGGAGTCAGTGTGGCCACGGCCCATTGAGCTGAAGACAACCTTTTGAGATGGAGCAGAAATCAGGTGCTCTGTAGACACCATCATACACTTGCTATGCTGTAAGCCCTCATCTGGGGGAACTTCAGTAGCCCATGGGGGTCCACACACTCAGCACAGGTGCATGCCACAAGTAGCTCAGCCTCAGGAAGGGAGAACAAGGCCATTGGGTGGGGGGGGGGAAGAGTGGGCCCTGCCTGAGGTGAGGATATAAAGACATGCCCACTTTATGGGGGCTGGGAAGGTGCAGGGCAGTGCCAGAGCAGATGAAATTTTAACCTTGCAGCACCCCCTGACAAGGGAACTACACATTAATTATAACTCCTGACTCTCTGACTCCTGACTCTCACAGGTGTGGGGTGATAGATAAGCCTCCCATAGAAGGGCAGAACCCAGAACCCTATCCCACCTATTTGAACTTGCCCAGGGCAAATGGACATGCCTCCAAAGAACCCTTGAGGCCTGGCCACCGCTCCATTTTCCTGACCACAAAGACACACTAATTTTCACTGATAGACACAACTTGGTTTGTTCCAAGTGAGTAAAGACCCCAGAGTTGAGAGGGCATGGGAAGCCTGTGCAAGGTGAGGTTTGGGAATGACCAGCCATGCTGGATAGGTGTGTGTGTGTGTGTGTGTGTGTGTGTGTGTGTGTGTGTGTGTGTGTTGGGGGGCAGTGCCCAGACACGAGTGTGAGCTAGACTCGGAACACATCTGAATTACTGTCACTCGCTATTGATTCGCTGATGGCTTCTAAAAATGTCGCATTTGAACTGTCACTGAATTTGCCGACTGTTGGCAAGAATGATGAAAGCAAGTGTGAGCCATAATTGATTAGGCCTCATTTGCTTATCCATATTATGCTAATTAGATCTGCAGCCCTCCCTCTGCACCGGCACCCGGTGACAGGAAATCAGGGTGACGGGGACACAGACAGGAGGAGGGTGTGGGGACGAGGGCTGGCTGGCAGTGTGGGGCACAGGCTGGCTCCAAGCTCCCCTGCTCCTACATACATACAACTCTGGATCACTGAGCCACCAGGGGCAATTGAGGTTTGGGCTTCAGCCTTCATTGCTTTTATCTTCAGACCCCTGTAATGATGCCAACTCCTTTCTTAGAGAATTGGATATTCTGGGGGCTCCCAGCAGTGTTCTGGGGGGGATTCTCCAGGGACCACACGTGGTGTTCTCAGTGTGACCACCTGTGGGGTAAAAGACCGACCTTCAGTGCCACCAGAGTCACGCCCCTTCATGCTTTTGAGATGAGGGTAGGGCAGTGATATCACCTCTGTGCTGTCTCCCCTGGGATGGAAGACAGTCTGGTCTAGGTGGGGGCAGCTATATTCTGGCTGTTGGCCCAGGGCAGCTCTGAGAGCCCAAGGGTGTTCTCTTAGCACCAGTGCCCCACTCTCAGACTCAGCATTCTGGGGCTCACCAATCAGGCAAGGTCACTGGCCAAAGACCCAATGCTGTGTGATGCTGGAGAAGGGAGGCGAGGCAGGCAGGGCCTGGCTGAGAGAGACCGAGCAGGTTACAGGGACCCAGGCCCAGCCAGAGGTAGGTTCCCTCTACTTGTGTCCACGCAGGGCTGTTAGTGTGGCCTGTGAGGATACTAAGGGTATTGGTGACTGGACTACTGCTCCCAGAAAGAAAAGGAAGCCAAGCCGTGGGGCTAATTTTAATGGTCCCATTGTTTGCAGACAACAGATGCCCTGCCACCCCACCCCCCAGGTCAAATTCATCCCTTTCGCTGTTCTTTCCGGTCTCACATCCAGAAGCTTCACATCCTGGACATTTATTTCTGGCACCAAGTGGGGGTGTGGCCCCAAGAGGGAGACAGGCACTGGCAGGATTGGGGGTAACAGTGATTTCAATTCTGTAGCACCCACGTGCCCGCAGCAGACATAGTGCCCAGGGAGCTGGTTACATGCCTAGGATCTGAGTTTCCCCAAGCCCATGATCAGATCTACAAGGGCCCCTCAGGAGGCCCAGGCCCAAGGGTAGGGTATGGAGGAATTGGTTCTGGAAAGATCTTTGGGATGGGAAGGCCAGAGCCTGACCCTGCTCCTGCATTGTCCTCCTGTCAGGGGCCCAGGGACACATCAGAACATCCAGAGGAAATGAAAACAGGATAGAGCACCCAGCCCTTCCGGAGGGCTGCAGAGACGAGCTCCATTCATCTAGGTCCACAATCCTAGAGAACCAAGGGTTCAGCCTGCTACAGGCTTCAGGCATCACTATCTTCTAGGTCGAGGCCCTCGTGGCCCAATACATTCTCTGGGCACCTGATCTGAGGTGCACCCATGGTCTCCTGAACATCTCAGCATTGGTCCCCTTGGATATCTGTACATGGAGTTCAGCAGTGGCCCTTCCCTCTTATCATTGACAACCTGGAAACCACATTCCCTACTCCCTGGAGAGGCAGCGCTTGATCCAGAAACCTCTGACCACACCACCCCTCAGCCTGGCCCGCACTCCTACTGCATTGATCGGGTGCTCTCCATCCTTGGGGTTCCAGCAGCAGAGCAGAGCGCAGCCTCCTCAGGCGAGCACTGGGCCTCCTGCTTTAAGGGGAGATCTACAGCCCGACTAGGCAGCCACTCCTGTCATTCTGCTTTCATTGTGATTTCGCAACCAACCACACAAGATCCATTAGGCGCCCCCCAATCAATACACAATATATTCTCAGTCTAGACGACCCCTCGACGACTTGTATAAAATACCAGCGTGCCGCATTTTCATTATGTAAATGGGCTCTGCAGCAGAATTAATCGATTATTCAGTTACTACTCCAGCTCAGGCTCAGATGTCTTGGGGAGATAAAAGCAGCTTCCCGGCCCCCTGCAGCGAAGAGTGAGTGAGGGGGGTGGGGAAGTGCGTTGCATTTTCCAGGGCAAAGCAGGGAGCCCATGGAGCCTAGATATGTGACCTTGTTTATGAGCGACGTGGTGCCCGCCTCCTGTCTGGGGACCACTTGTGATCCCTTTCGAGAGGAAGGCCCAGCCCACAGTCTGACCAAGTTGGACACCTCTGCAGGCTGTGGGCAAGGGGAGCTTTTCTCTTTAGCTTCCTGCCAGAGGAGAGGGACGGTACTACTCGCTCAAGGACAAGGACATGGGACCCAATGTCCCCACTGTGACCCAGGAGCTCCAGGTCTGCCCAGAGCACGTTCATGCTTCTAAGATACACAATGCATACAAAAGACCTGTGACATACACAGACACACACAGAGACAGACACATACAGAGACAGACACAGACACACACACACAGAGACACAGAGCTACCACACTGTCATACACAGACACAGACATACACACACCACATACACACATATAGACACACCACACAGTCACACAGGCACACACAGGGGCCTTTCCCAAGGCACCACATGGGCTCCAGGCCCAGTGTAGTTTTTGAGGAGTCCTACTGAGAATGGGGCGGGGGTCACTCCCGTGGGACGTGTTTACTTTGTCCACTGGGTTGTTCTGAGTGGAGCTATGGCTTCTGGTTGCCAATGAAGTTTGTAAAGGCAACAAAAAAGAATTCTAATTATTGGCGCTCATTCTCTAAGTTCAGAAACCCTGGCAGTACTGAGGAGGGGGTCTGTCTGTCCGTGTGTCTGCTTGTGACAGCCTAGCAAGGATATTAGTCCAGGCTTTTCTGATACAGCATTGGAGATGAGTCATGCCAAAGCCCCTTATGGGGGGTTATTTGGGTGGTGGTGGATGGAGTCATTCAGAGCCTGATTGCTGGGTCAGATATCCCATGTGGCTCACTGACCATGTGCCCCACTAGCCTCAGGTGACCCCATAGCTCTGGGTCCTGGCCTTTTTGCACAGTGCACTTCAGAGAGGTGAGAGTGTGACACAAGGGGCTGGTTGAACCCTCTGCAACAGGTACTGGCTTGCGCCTCATAACCCCAAGATTCAGAATTCATCTCTGCTAAAAAGGACACAGTTAGGGGCCCTAGAGGGGGAGGGTGCTTGCCTTGTATACCACTGACTTGAATTCAATCTCTGGCATCCCATGTGGTCCCCTGGGTATTGTCAGGAGTGATTTCTAAGTGCAGACCCAGGTGTGATCCCCGAGCATCCATGGGTGTGGCCTCATTTCACAAATATTTAGTTCAATAAACATGACTTGTTTTTACGGGCTATTTTAATGTTGACTAGGACATCTCCAGTTCCCTCCAAGGTCTTCCTCCATTCTTTTTAGCCCAATCAGAGATTGTGGTAGTTGCTCTAAGGAACCAAGGAGGGTGTGTTTTTCTTCCAGCTGATTCCTAATGTGCACATCACATTCCAGGGGCTCCATAGGCTAGAACTAACTCCTGAGGTGAAATAGCCCCAGAGAGTTAGCACTTCTTGGGCAACCCTAAAGGAGAAGAGCAGCCCTTCCCGTCCTTCTGTGCAAGTCTTCGTGCCACATGCTCACTGGCCATGGGGGTCTTGCTGGGAAAGTATCTCTGGTGAGAGGGGCAGGGTGGGCCGGTGTGCCTTGGCTGTGATGCTTACACAGAGCTGAGAAAGCACCCTCAGTGGATGGGAAACCACCCCCAGGCGGCTGCCATGGGACAGTCAGGAGGATGCCTGGACCCACATCCACTGTCCCCGTCCTTGTC
>PVKC010026593.1:0-16166 GCA_004027635.1 Crocidura indochinensis
GCACGGGGGACCATATGGGACGCTGGGATTCGAACCGATGACCTTCTGCATGAAAGGCAAACGCCTTACCTCCATGCTATCTCTCCGGGCCCTGTATTGTGATTTTTTGTTCCTATGATATATACCTAGGAGTGATATAGTTGGATCATATGGGAGCTTGATTTCCAGTTTTTTGAGAAATCGCCATATTGTTTTACATAAAGACTGGACTTAACATTCCCATGAGCATTCCCACTTGCAGTGAGTGAAAGTTCCTTTTTCTTCACATCCCTGCCAGTACTGATTGTTCTTTTATTCATGATGTGTGTTAGTCTCTGTGGCATGAGCTGGTATCTCATCATTGTTTTGATTTTCATCTCCCCATCTCCCTGATGATTAGTGATATGGAGCATTTTTTCATGTGCCTTTTGGCCATCTGTAGTTCTTTTTTTTTTTTTTTGGTTTTTGGGTCACACCCGGCAGTGCTCAGGGGTTACTCCTGGCTCCATGCTCAGAAATTGCTCCTGGCAAGCACGGGGGACCATATGGGGCACCGGGATTCGAACCGATGACCTTTTGCATGAAAGGCAAATGCCTTACCTCCATGCTATCTCCCGGGCCCCCATCTGTAGTTCTTTGAGGAAATGTCTATTCATTTCTTCTCTCCAGTTTTTGATGGGGTTAGATTTTTTTGTTAAGTTCTGCCAGTACCTTGTATGTCTTTGATATTAACCCTTTATCAGATGGGTAGAAACACCTTTTTAAATAACAACTATGTTTTAACTTTAAATTAAACCTTGGAGTTACACATAGTAGATGTCCATCTATTTTTCTAAAAACGTCTAGGCAGGAGAATAATCATAAATAACTCAATGTTATTAGGGTTGTGTCTGAAGGTTGTAGGTGAGGGGTTGGGGCAGGGACAAGCAAATGTTTAACACTGTAGGTTATGGGGTGGAGTATGGGGCACAGAGAATATAGCACTTGCCTTTGTATGCAGCCAACCCTGGTTTGATTCTCTCCCATATAGTCCCCCAGCCCCACCACAATTAATTCCTGAGTGTAGAGCCAGGAGTAACACTTGAGCACCACCAGGTGGTTTCCCCCTTCCAAAAAAAAACCCACCACCAACAATAACTGTTGGCTAAGGGTTGGTTCAGAGATCCTATTTCTTTTCTTTTCTTTTTTTGTTTGTTTGCTTGTTTGTTTGTTTTGTCACACCCGGCAGCATTCAGGGGCTACTCCTGGCTCTATGCCTCTATGCTCGGAAATCGCCACTGACAGGCTCGAGGGACCATATGGGATGCCAGGATTCAAACCACTGTCCTTCTGCATGCAAGGCAAACACCACACCGCTGTGCTATCTCTCCAACCCCAGAGATCCTATTTCTTTTTCTTTTCTTTTTTTTTTGGTTTTTTTTTTGGGTCACACCCAGCAGTGCTCAGGGGTTACTCCTGGCTCCATGCTCAGAAATTGCTCCTGGCAGGCACGGGGGACCATATGGGGCACCGGGATTCAAACCGATGACCTTTTGCATGAAAGGCAAACGCCTTACCTCCATGCTACCTCCCGGGCCCCAGAGATCCTATTTCTTAAGAGCACTTTCCCTGTTTTTCCTTCTCATCCTTGTTTTAAAGTGTTTTGGCACTTTAAACACCTTTGAGAATAGCCCACAGAGCTTGCCAAATAAAAATAGCACATCAAAAATTTCATTTACATTTTACAACTTTCCCCAGAGAAGGAGTTCTAATTCAAACCACAGTTAGTCAAGATGGGCTGGTATCTTCATACTTACCAACATCTTGATGAAATGGAGATGTAACTTTGACCACAGTATTATAAAATGTAGAATTAATTTGTGTTTTAACTGCTGTTTGTTTATCTATAGTTGTTTTCTCCTGTGTAGATCACAGAACGGAATGAAGTTTAATTCTGCAAAAACATGACCTTCCTCCCAGAAATCACATTTTAGGCCTGTGAACCCACCAAGCCAGCAGGAGGAGGCAGGTTCACTAAGAAGTGCTTAATATGCTCTGCATGTGTGTGGTCCTGTGTTCAATAGTCAGCACAAAGACAAGTAAGCAAATCAATCTTCAAAAGTAAGGACATTTACTATGTAATAAAGATGTTTTTTTCTATCAGGGACATTTGTCCAGTCATTTGGAAAACAGTAAAACTGGGTTCAAACAATATACTTTCTCTCTCCCCCCTGTCTCTCTTTGTCCTGACTTCCCTACCCCAACCTCTATCATTTTAGGTTAGTTTTCATTTAATAGAAATGGAATCATATAGTAAACGCTCTTTTGTATTTGCATATTGCTTAATGATGTCATTATTTGTCCATGTTGTTGTACATAGCTATGGCTTATTTCTACATACTGTCTTACAATACTGTCTTATGATTGTGCCACCTTTGGTTCAGTCAACTATTGATTACCCTTTGAGTGGGTTGACTGATAAAGACTGAAGAACATTTTTGAAAACTTTTTTATAGAACATTTTGTAGAAATGTTTTTTAATTAATTATCTAGAAGAAGAGAGGCTAGATTGTATGCTGATTTACCTTTTCAAAAGTGTTTGCTCTCTCATTAGCAAGGCCTAAAATTTCCTGTTGTTTACAGCCTCCTAATACTTAATGCTGTTGATCTTTTAAAATTCATAATGATTGAACAATGGCCTAGAACCTACATTAAGAATGCTTTTGAGATTAGAAATAAATGAGCAACTAGAACAAAAGAGCTTGGCAAGCAGGCACATTAATGAGGCAGAAGGGACACTGGGGACAATGGTGAAAGGTTGTAGATACTGGTGAAGGGATTGGTGTTTGAACAATGTAGGCCTGAAACTCAATCACCTTTGTAACTTTGCAATACATGGTGATTCAATTAAAATTAGAAAGGAAGAAGCAGATGATTTATAGTTTCTTCATATGATTATAAATAATGTGATCATAAGAAATTTGGGTGTTGGGCTGAAGAAATAAACCCTGCTTTCATCCCTGACATCTCTTAAGATTCCCTGAGCATCACTAGAGTCTCTCCTAAGCAGAGAAACAGGAAGAGTCCTTGAGCACCACCATGTATGGTCCCAATCCATTTTTACCCTTTGAAAAAAAAAGTTGAGTGTTAGCATTTTGAGAAAGGAGACGTATTTATTATTTTCAATGATCATTGTAAAAGTACTGTCTATCATACTGTAATATATACATACATAATACTGTAAAAAGTATTATAACACTGTTTCTATGAAGTTATATTAATATATTTATATGCACATTAATAATATTAATAAAATTTCAGTATTCAGTATATAATTACTTTAACCTTAACATAATTAATGATTAATATAATAAATATAATAAATCAATATAGGGATTTTTATATAAATTAATCATTTAACTTTATTACATATAGCCATCCTTGATAACTTACCCCCAAAATAGTAGCAGAGAGACTTTTCATTATAGTTTATTCAGTGGTAAATTGGTCAAATATAATATAATCTATAAGTACAAATCAAGTTGATATCTATAGTCATTCAATTGACCTAAGAACATTTTTTAAGTTTTACTTTATTTAAAGAGCAAATAAAAGACATGCAGTGAAAAAAAAGTTGTGAAAAAAAATTTTTTTTATCTCCAAATGAAGTAATTCAATCTTTGTCAGAAGATTTAGTAAACTCTTGTTGCTAGTTGCTCATTCTGTTACTTCTTTTGTTTCTGAACACATTGGCATCTGAATTGGTGTGCTCGTATGGAGATGATAGTATTAAACAAAAATAGGGTTGTTGCATAGCCTAGGAATTCTAAATACTACTATGTCATAAACGCTATGACTTTTGTGCGGGCATGCTTTTGACTGCCAGGTCTTCTGGTAGTACGAGAAGATGATGATGGTGGGGAAGCACACTCACTCAAAAAAGTTGAGCATACCTAGAATTTTGTTCAGATTGGTGTCTCTGCAGAGTGCTATAAAGGAGTGGTGAAGCAGAGCCATTGACAAAGAAGTGATGTATTCATTTTCTTATGCTGTAGAACAAACTGACACAAATGTAGCAGGTTTAAAGGTGTGCTGTCTCACCTTTATTGAGACAGGCATCTATGAGGGCTTTACAGGGCCCTCTTCTCAGGATCTTACAATATTATAAGCAAATTTCCATTCAAAGCAGCCTTCTTTCATGGATTTCTGAGGCCTCTTCCAGCTCCTGTGGCTTTTGGCAGCACTCACTTCCTCTGATTCTTTGGACTGAGGTCCTTGTTTCTGAGCTGGCTGTTATCAAGGGCCTGCTCTTAGCTTCCAGAGGTCACCCACACTTCCTGGCACGTGGGCTTTTCCCAGGTGCTCAGCACTTGGCATGGTCTTCTTTGAGAGTCAGCAAAAATCTCTTTCCAGCCTTCTCCAGCAGATTCTCCTAACACAGTGCAATCCCAGGAACAACCAACCAACCCAGCACTTCCGTCACTTTTTACTGGGTAGATGCAAGCCATTGAGTCTGTCTCTGCTCAAGAAAAGTGGGTTATCCGAGGACACAACTTACTGGAGGGCAGTGTTTGTATGCTTGAACTGTGCAACTTAAACTGTGGTTCTATTACAGTCTCCTGGATTAAGATTCTGGGAAGTCATCCCCTGAGTGTCTGACTCAGTACGTCTGGGATGGGACCCAGAAATCTGTTTATCAGTAGTTACTTTCCATCTGTGTTTGAGGCAGGTGGTCCCCAGCTCCTATGGACAGAAGCACAGCCACTGAGGTCATGCTATAGCTCTGAAGAGGGGCTGCACTTGGATTTGAGCTTCTGTAAACAAATAAGAGTGACAGGTTCTATCTTCCCAAAAGAAGATGCTAGTGATGTGGTTCTATCTTCCCAAAAGAAGATGCTAGTATTTTTAAATTATACAGTTAGCTTATGTTTGAAGGATTCATAAATATGCACCACATGCTGGTGGTGTTTGGGCGGCTCTAGGGTTGTACCTAATGATGCTCTGGGGACCATGGTGGTCTTGATTAAACCATGCTAGGCATGTACCTTAACCTCTTTACAATCTCTCAGCCACCTTCCCTGCACAAATAAGATTATTTATCAGCAAAGCTCTACTGAGGTAAAGATGATACCCCAGGGACAAAGAAGTCTTAGAGCAGAAAAACCTCAGGCCAAAAGCCAATCTAACCAAAGGGTTAGAAAGATAGAATAGGGAGTAAAGCACTTGCCTTATACATGGCTAACTAATTCAGGTTGGATCCCAGCACCCCATATAGTTCCTTGGCCAACCAGAAGTGATCTCTGAGTGCAGCCTGAGTAAGTCTTAAGTACTGCTATTGTGGTTCCTAAATCAAAAATGTAACAAAGTAAAACCATCTCAAAAAACATTATTTATTAAGGTGTAAGTTATGGTTCTATTGACTGTTAGATGCAAACAATAACAAGTTTCTTAATCTTCCTAAAATTTAAAGTCTACTAAATTAGGCTTCCCTGCCTTGCTATCACCGAGAAATGAGAGTCTATCAACAAAAATAGACAACCAAAACCCTGTATTCAGGTATCTGTCAAATTCTTTTTTTTGTTTGTTTTTGTTTTTGGGCCACACCCGGCAGTGCTCAGGGGATACTCCTGGCTGTCTGCTCAGAAATAGCTTCTGGCAGGCACAGGGGACCATATGGGACACCAGGATTCGAACCAACCATCTTTGGTCCTGGACTGGCTGCTTGCAAGGCAAACACCGCTGTGCTATCTCTCCGGGCCCATATCTGTCAAATTCTATGGAAAATACTAGCTTCCCAAATAGCATTTCAGATTGTCAAAATATTACCATGAAGTTTTGTGGTTTCTGTTTCTCTACAGAGACAAGTTAAAGAAAACAAGGAAGTTTAAAAAAATGAAGAAGTAAAAATAAAATTCAATAATAAATATAAAGGACAATTAAAGGTCACATAAATATATAATTTATATCATACCACAAGGATTAAGATTCTTTCCTATGAGGAAAAATAAGTTTGAAGTCTGGGTTATAAAGTCAGAGCTATAGCTCAAAAGGGTGAATGCATGCCTTGCATGCAGAAGGCGTGGGTTCAAACCCCAGAACTGCTGTATGATTCCTGACCTAGCACAAGCACAGGGAACTCCCCTCACTAGACTAAGCTTCATCTCTGAGAAATGCCATGTGTGAGCTTCTCCCCTACCCCAAAAAAACATAGGGTTATAAAAGGAATGTAACTATTCATTACCAATAAGAATGGTGATTAAAACCAAAGCTTAGACATTTTTATTTTGTTTTGGGACCATGCCCACAAAGATCAGGGGTTACTACTTCTAGCTCTATGCTCAGGGATCACTCCTAGTGGAATTATCGAACCATATGGGATGCTGGGGATTGATAAAATATAGGGATAATATATATAATTGATATAATTGATACTATATAGGGGCAGAACCCAAGTGGACCATGCACAAGGCAAAAGTCCTACTCTCTGTACTATTTCTCTGGTCTCAGGTGTAGATATTTTTATTCTTAGATGAGGACTAATTGCTTAATCCAAAGGACTCAGAACTGTCTTCTGGGGTTTTTCTGAGTCTGCCTTTCCACAGAAGCAGAAATCCAAGGTCAATCAGTTCTGTCCTTTTCAATCTGGCATTGAAAAATACTGCTAATAGCTATTTGGAAAGAACATACAAATATAGGGATTAGAAAATACTTTTTTTTTCTGTAGTTGACCTGATTATAAATCTAAAAGTTCCAAGAAAAGAAACCTCCAAATTACTAGAAAGAAAAAAGGAATTCAGCAAGAATATATAAAGAAACCCACATAGAACAGTGACATTTTGATCTGTCAGTGAAATGTAGCTACATGCTAATAAAAACATAGAATCTGAAAGATAGAAAGATTCCATTTACAACCACAAACCAACATAAATTTACTTAGGGTTTTCTTTGAGCCACAAGATATTCGAAGAAAATTATTAAATCATAATAGGAGGTATAAAGGAAGATGTGAATGAATGGAAAGATATATCAGCTCATCACTGGAAAAATAGCATCTCATAAATGTCACAGAGTTTTCAAAATTAATAGATCCAATGCAATAAAGGGTTTCAGGCCTTTACAAAACAATTATGGAAACTGGACATTTGACATTGATCTTAGAGAAAATAGGAAAAAATTAAGACTGTCACATATTTTAAATGCATTTCTAGTCCAGAGAGATTGCACAGGAGTTAAGGTCCTTGCCTTGCATGTAAGGAACCCTAATTTTTCCCGGACATTTGCATATAATCTCTTGTACATCACCAGGAGTACAAAGCACACCCCTGGAGTACAGTTATAAGTAGCCCCTAAGCACTGCTGAGTATGGTCTAAAGGCCCACAAATTAATCTCTCATTCTATCCAAGTTACAGTGAACTGCATGATTTCATCTTTTCTTACAGCTTCCCACAGTATTTTTAAATTATACAGTTAGCTTATGTTTGAAGGATTCATAAATATCTAACTACTGAAGAAGCAAATATTATTAAAAAGAATATTAAAGATTCCTATTACATGATAGGAATAAGTTTGGAATAGAAACTTATCCCAAAACAGGAAAGAAATTATACAAATAAACAACTCATGTCTGGATTTCACTCTAGAAGATAAAATGAATAATCTCAAATAAAAAGGAAGAAGAAACATCATATAGAAAATTATACATTTTTGAAAGCAATTAAAAAGACCTATATAAAAATTTAAGATATCATTTTAGAACTATTAAAATATAAAAAGTAAAGAGCTAGAGAGATGCTATAGTGGATAAGGTGCCTGCTTTACATGCAGCTGATCCCAGTTTTATCACTGGCATTGCATATGGTACCCTAAGCACTGCCAGGAATGACTCCGAAATCTAGAGCCAGGAAAAAACTCTGTGCACCACTGGATCTGGTCTCCCAAACCAAAAGAGTAAAATTGCAAAAAGAAAATTAAAATGATAAACCTCTTGTTAACAGAACTATAGAGAAATAGGCATGTGTATGTTGTTAGTGGTAATATATAATCCCTTAAACAGTCAACTGGTGAAATGTCCCAGTTATAACATGTTTATATCTTCTGGAATATTTATTTTACTTTAGGAAACTTATCTACAAAGAAGTAAGTAAACCAAAAATTAAGCAAACAAAACAATCTGTTTTAGATTGCGTAGAAGAACCAAACATTGGAAACAAACCAAGTGCCAAATAATAGAGGAATTTCTAATCAAGCTCTTTTAATAATATGTTGGATGGTCAAAAAATGACGGTGTGGGGACTTTTGAAATGATAGAATGTGAATGTCAACAAAGCAGAGCTCCTCTGAGATGTGAAATTTGAAGTTTGATTTTTATGAGATCAAACTGAGGTCACCTTTGGGTCTATAATTCAAAGCTTTGAGATAATACATTTCTAGGACTGCATGTACCAACCAAAGAACTAGCCAACATGGGGCTATGCCAAGCTTGTAGATTGAAAGTTTCAAGAGATTTTTCTGGTGATACTTGAGGCTGGTCAAGAATTTCCTTAGCTCCTTGGTTGCTGGTGGATTGGAAGAAGGAAGGGCAGTAGCCAGAGGCTGAGCCCAGATATTGTCACACATTCAGGAGGAAGCAATCAACAAAATCAAAAACTCCTGGAAATAAGAGATCTTCAGCAGAAAGAAGCCCAGTCCAGGGATCTGCTCTCAGATACAATGGAGTGGCAGGTGTTTAGGAGGGAAAATGCCAGAATCAGGGTTCAACATAAGGAAATTCCTGAGAAGTGTCAGATGTAAGCAGGCCTGAAAGTTCCAGAGATGACACAAGTCGAGTGGAGACTACCTGATTAGTGTAGTTCACAGTCTAGGTGATGGGGAAGATGATATGTTTGCCCAATGATGCGCCTAAATTCTGATCCTACCACTTAGTGGCTGAGTGGCCTTAACTAAGCTACTGATGCTCATTGTGATTCAGTTTTCTTAGTGAAAATTTAGGAAGACAACAGTCCCCATCTCAGAAGTACAGCAAGGTTTGGGGGCGACAAAGGAGAAAACACCTATATTGGACATATCACTATATTATCTTGATAGTTGTCTTCACTGTACAAGTTTCTAAGACCACAGCTTGGAGTAGCAGAAAGAGCAAGATCAAGTCATAACCTCAATAATTTTGTTTTTTGTTTCATTTTGGAATGCCTAAGTGGTGCTCCAGGGGCCCTGGGATCACCTTTGCAAAATTCAGCAGCTCAGTGAAGGTCTCAGTGGAGGGTTGTTGGATTATCAGGACTTCCAGAGCAACTCTGGTAGGGCTTTGGGGCACCTGGGGCCACACCTGTCAGTACTCTGGCCTTTAGGGATATATTCAGCAATGAGCCAAGACCATGTTGCTTTGGTGTCATGCAAAGCACTAACCCCTGGTACTTTTGGTTTGGTTTGATTTGGGGGCCACATACAGAGATCTTTCAGGGATATTTCTGGCTTAGTGCTGGTGAGTTTGGGATTTCCAGTAGTACTTAAGGATCATGTGCTGCTCAGGGTTGAAGTAGGGATTACAGCATACATTGAATATACTCTAAAACTTAGAGCTATCTACCTGGTTCAAGATCCAGGACTTTATAGAAGATTATTGAATCACATGAGATTTCACCCATTTTCATTTTTCAAAACTATGGGACACCACAGTAGGGCTAAGGGTAGGAACAGGACCACTCACAGCATCTCTTTGGGGGAAGATGTGGTAATTGTCTATTTCCAGTCTTCATTTGAAGGCATGCTTTAATACCATTTTTTTTTTGGTTTTTGGGTCACACCCGGCAGTGCTCAAGGGTTACTCCTGACTTCGTGCTCAGAAATTGCTCCTGGCAGGCACGGGGGACCATATGGGGCACCGGGATTCGAACCGATGACCTTTTGCATGAAAGGCAAACGCCTTACCTCCATGCTATCTCCCAGGCCCCTTAATACCATTTTTTTCTGCATACCATTGATCTGTCTCTCAGGCCCCTAATTTTTGGGTTAAAGACATTAATTTGGGAGGCGAAAGAAACGTTTCAAAGCATTCCCACCGGAAATGATGGATTGGCTTGTGTAGGAGGGACTTCCCAGCCTTTCGATGGCCTGTCAGGCAGGTCACTTTCTTGTAGAGTTCTCAGATAGCTTCAAACCCTGGCTAGAAGCAGTGCTCTTGAGTTGATTTATGACATAGGACTGGTCCCAAATGTGGTGCAATGGGATCACTAGAAACAATGCCTCATAGGTTCCACAGATCCAAGAACACACCCAAGAATTAGTAAGTACCCACTGCTGTTACATTGTGGTAGTTTGCTCATTCTTTGAGAGAGTCAGTGTCAAAGTCCAAACCTGATGAACTTGTGTTTTCCCTGTAAACAATGGCAAATTTGTGTCCCAGGGTAGGGATTAAATGGACAAGTGGAGAACCTGACTGAAAGGCACTGGGGAGAGGATTCTTTGCTGTACAATATACAGGTCACCTTCTCTATGTCCCCAATAGAATATTTCTAAATATTGACTCATCTTTTTCAAGGATTTTAGAACTTGGACTTCTTTGGAATATTATGCCATGATATTTAGAGTTGAGTAAGTTGTAAGTATCAAGATAATTATGGTACATTTATTTGTGTTTCTGATGCTTTATTATATTATACTTCCTTATATTTTTGTTATATTTTGGTCATTTACAAAAATTCAGCCAACACAGAACACAGATTTTGCTGTTACAGTACCTAATAGCATTAGCTATAGGACAAAAGCCAAACAAAAAGACCCTGTTGAAGTTCTGGCCACTTCTCCCTACCACTCAGAGAGGGAAATTGAACAAAGTCTTTAAAATTCTAATAGTTTTGGTTATCTCTCTCAGAGGACCAGACAGTTGATTCAAACCTTTGACTAAGGCTTGGAACCAATTGGAATTTATAAGTGCCTGGTGTGAGTGTTTGAAGAAGCCCGAGAGAAAGGTCTGGGATCCCTGTTTGAACATTATGTACTTCTTGGCTTAGAGAAATAAAAATCAACTTTCAAAGTTCAGCTTTGAATTGTAACTGTGTGTGTGTGTGTGTGTGTGTGTGTGTGTGTGTGTGTGTGTGTGTGTGTGTGTGTGAAGAACCTACAGCTGTGGAAATTTGACCACTAATAGAATAATGCTTCCTAAAGAATTCCAATTCCAAAGAATGTTACCTGGTGCAGGCTCTTAATGACATGACTGGTGTCCTTGTAAGAGAGAGGCAGGGGGAGCTGTAACCTCAGAAGAAGAGATATTAAAATGGCAGTGGCCTTTGAGTACTGAAAAAGAAGAGGAAGGGATTCATAGACCAGGGGTGGAATTCAAGAAGTGGAGCACATGCCTTGCAGATATGAGGTATTTGCTTCTGGGCATGCTCTCCACTCCTCCATTCCTTCAGCACCACTGGGGAACAGAGCCAGTCCTACCATAAGCATTGACAGGTCAACTTTTTGTTGACCTCAACAGAGAAAGGAAGGAAGGAAGGAAGGAAGGAAGGAAGGAAGGAAGGAAGGAAGGAAGGAAGGAAGGAAGGAAGGAAAGAAGGAAGGAAAGAAGGAAGGAAAGAAGGAAGGAGGGAGGGACAGAGGGAGGGAGGGAATGAAGGAAGGAGGGAGGGACAGAGGGAGAGGGAATGAAGGAAGGAAGGAGGGAAAGAGGGAAGAAAGGAGGGAAGGAAGGAGGGAAAGAAGGAGGGAAAGAGGGAAGGAAGGAGGGAAAAGGGAAGGAGGTGGGAACTGCCTGATTTTTAACCCTTGCAGTTTACAATATGCATTTACCAAGCAAATATTTTTCACTGAGTGAGGTCATGTGTGGAGCTTGCTGGGGATCTAAAGATGAATATGACAGTGCATATCATTTGTTGTTGTTGTTGTTGTTTTGGTTTGGGGGCCACACTGGCAGTGCTCAGGGGTTATTCCTGGCTCTACACTCAGAAAGTGCTCCTGGCAGGCTTGGGGGACCATAAGAGGTGACAGGGATTGAACCCAGGTTTGTCCTGGTTCATCCGCGTCCAAGGCAAATGCCCAACTGTGCTATCACCCCAGCCCTGAGAGTTTGTATCTCAAAGGAGTTTACATTTTGGCAGGCAAAAGTTCTCAGAGTTGGTTCAAAGGTTGGAAGCATAGACTCTCGCATGCATTTTGATGCCTGGTACTGCATGTGGAGTGATCCTTGAGCACTACTCTGAGACTCGCACCCGAGCACTGTGAGGTATGATCCCCAAACAAACAGAAAATGCAACCTGAGAGTCCAGAGGTATAACACAATAGGTAGAGCATTCATCTTGAATGTGGCTGACCCAGTTTAATCTCCAGAACCACTAATGCTCTCTTGAACCCTGCTTAGGAGTGATTCTTGAGCTCAGAGCTAGGAGTAAGCCCAAAGCACCACTGAATGTGCTTTGCTTCCCAAAAGAAACAAACAAAACCTCATACCCAATATAACAGGAGGGAACCTGGTGATCATTTTATTGAAGCAGTTATTTAACCTTTTTGGGGTCAGTTCCTTTTTTGTAAATTATGAAAAAAGAAAAAGCTGAGAGTTGGTTCTTCAAATTCTGGGAGTCCAAGTCATAAAATACATGGAAAATTCTTTTGTGACCTGTAAGCCATATTATAGGGCAGAATCCCAGGGTTTCCATATAAAACTTCTTTATTTGAATGCTTTCTTGGACTTTCTTGCAGTGATCAGCTTTATCTGAGAGGGTCCTGGTTGCTCTTTCTGGTGTGCATGGTTGAATAAGATTTGTGACTCCTGCTAGGATTCAATTAATGTCAGGCACTTGCATAGCACACACAAACAGGGGGCGGGGTGGTCTTTATTAGTTATTTTTTCTTTAAAAGTAATCCTTAGTGGACTAAATACATGGTACAAAGGTTAAGGTGCTTTCCTAGCATGTGGCCCCAACCCCACTTTCATCTCAGTTACCACTGCAATTCTCTGAGTACTTTGGAAGTGACTCTTGTGCAGCTCTACACACCAAAATAAATAAATAAAATACATATAGCCCTCAAGAAAAAGAAGGCAAATTTTTAAAACATTTAAAAATTACTTTATTTAAACACTATGGTTTACACAATTGCTCATAATACAGTTATTTTTGATATTCAATTTCCAAGACCAATCTCTTCACCACTGTCTCCAGTTGCCCAAACACCTTCAAGACTGTCCCCTTGTCAGACACAAAATAGTTTATTTTCTATTGCTTGTTGCAACTAACTGGCAATGGAATTACCAAAAACACTTTTCAGTAAAAGAAAATTTGTGAAAATTGTTACACAATGAGGTCATTAAAACATTGTCGGAGGGTTTAGTAAGCTAAGCTATTTGTTGCTTGTTGAGCATTATATATATATTTTTATTATTATTATTATTTTGACTGTGATTAATTGGCTTCTATGCTACTTTCAGTAGGCCAATGAACTGATATGACAGTGACTGTGAGATGCGAATGTTGCTGCTGGGGTTTCTGGAAGAATGGGCTGGGAGTAAAGACCCAAGAATGGAAGAAAATTTTTTCATGAGAAAGTTAACTTGTTGCCAAACTTTTGGAAGAAAGAATCGAATAGTTTCTAGAAAAGCTGATCTATAATTGGGAGCCAAAAAATAGGATGCTATTTAAAGTATGTTCTATTTGGATCTCTGCTGATATTCCCCTATCGGATGACATAGTGCTGAAAAATTGATGAAGAATGTTAACTCCGGAACAAAGTCCCAGCAGAGGGCTGAGCTCTTGGTTAAAAATAAAGGGAGGGGAGCCAGAGCTATAGCACAGCAGTAGGGTGTTTGTCTTGCATGCGGCTGACTCAGGACAGAGCTGGTTTGATCTTTGACATTCCATATAGTCCCCTGAGCCTACCAGGAGCAATTTCTGAGTGCAGAGCCAGGAACCACCCTTGAGCGCCTCTGGGTGCCCCCCCACCCCGCCAAATAGTGGGAAATAATTAGTTCCATCTCTGAATTGCTTCTTTTATCCCTTTCAGAGGTGAAAGGAATGTCTTCTTGGGCCAACATTGTGGGCTCCATTGAGGAAGAGGTTTAGTATCAGAGGTGGTTCTTAACCTCAGAACTGGAACAATTTAATTAAAGAATTCTGATGTTTCTTTTTCAATTTTGGGGCCATCCACAGCTCAGCACTCTCAGGATGCTCCTGGTGGTGCTCAGGGGACCACGCAATGCCAGGGATTGAACCTGGCCTCTTGCATGCAAAGCTTTTGCTGAGTCCATGGAGCTCTCTATCTCAAGGATTATGGTTATTTGTTTCTTTGTTTTGGGTCTACATCCATCAAAACTCAGAGCTTCTGGTTCTGTGCTCAGGGATCACTCCTGGCAGTGGTCAGGGAACCATATCGGGTTCTGGGGACTGAAGATTGCTTGGTTGTGTGCAAGACGAGTACCTTAACTACTGTATTATCTCTCCAGGCTCCAACAATTTTTAGGAAGATTCTAGTCTAGTATTTTTCAGTGCTCATCTAAAAACTTATTCTTCCCTATATATTAGCCAGAACAACTGCATCTTTTTTGCCTTTCTGTCCCCATTTCTGTTTCTCTCTTTTCTCCAACACCCTTTCCAATGAGCAGCCTTTTCTCTGAATCTCCCGGGATAGTTCAGATTTCAAATACTTCATCTAGCAATCCCTGGGCTAGAATGTGCTAGAAATGCAAATATTTTGACAACTAGGCAACAGCTTCAGAAATATTTTTGTGTTACTCCAAATAGTAGAAACAGCGCATACATGTATAGTGCTATTTTCTAGGACTTTTAGTTCACAAATAAGGAAACTGAGGTACTGATAAATTAAGTGACCACTATGTTATATCTCAGAAAATATAATCTCCAGTCCAGGGAATTAACACAGTGGTTAAAGTGGTTGCTTTATATATGGCAAATCCTGGTTCAAATGCCAGGTAGTACAAGTGGTTCCTCAAGCTCTGCCAAGAGTGATTCTTTTTTTTTTTTTTTTGGTTTTTGGGTCACACCCAGCAGTGCTCAGGGGTTACTCCTGGCTCCATGCTCAGAAATTGCTCCTGGCAGGCACGGGGGACCATATGGGGCACCGGGATTTGAACCGATGACCTTTTGCATGAAAGGCAAACGCCTTACCTCCATGCTATCTCCCGGCCCCCCAAGAGTGATTCTTGACCGAAATAGCCCCTGAGCCCTGTTGGGTAAGGCCCCCAAACAAAATGAATAAATAAATAAATAAATAGTGAATAGAAAGAAAATTGGATCCACAAACACTTATCTGGTCATATGCCTTTGTGGAAATCACTGTGACAAGAAAATGATAGTGGAAGTTCAATAAAACACAGTAAATTTATTCATCAACTCAGAAAAACACAGAAGGTAAATGAATAAAATGATAGTATTGCAAAAATTATAATGACATGGGGAAAGATTCATGGTTCTATTTTTTAAAAATTGATGTAAGAGTATACAGGGGTTCCTCTCATCCACAGGGGATAAATTCCAAGATCCCTGATGATATACATATAATCATCGATAGCACTAGCTCTATATAAAAATGTTCTTTCCTTTACACTAACGTTTAGTTAAAAATTTTGCAAAGGGATTAAGCAATATCACTAATGGAAAAATGTACAAGTCTATGCTATAATAAAAAATTATGTGAATTTTGGTCTCTCTCTCAAAATACAGACCCCACTTGACCTCTGCTGAAACTGAGGAATGCGAAACCTCAGAGCAGGGAAAGACTATATGTACATTATGATATCAAATTATATAAAATATCAGTTATACTCTAAAAATATGGGAAGGAAATGTAACAGAAAGCTATCAATGGTTATTGCTCAATAGTATGACTGAGTGATTTTTGTTGTCTGATTTATTATCTTGTACTTTTCCATTTCCTATAATCAACTTGTGCTAACTTTATAAACAGTAAAAGAAAACTTGAAAAAAAAATACATCATCCAGTTAAAACAAAGCAAAATACTTGGGGGTCATGGCAAGAGGTGGAGGTTTTGCCCCAGTAATTTGAGGCCTGGGATGGAGGGTGAAACTGTGTGGAAAGTGGGTTGTGGTATGGATCTCATGGCGTGTGTGTGTGTGTGTGTGTGTGTGTGTGTGTGGCCTCCATGGGGCAATTTGATGGTCAGAATGTGAGGACATAGTTTCTGCAATTAGTTATGAATGAGGAAGGAAGGAAGGAAGGAAGGAAGGAAGGAAGGAAG
>PVKC010026594.1:0-16063 GCA_004027635.1 Crocidura indochinensis
TTTTTTTTTTTTTTTTTTTTTTTTTTTTTTGGTTTTTGGGTCACACCCGGCAGTGCTCAGGGGTTACTCCTGGCTCCATGCTCAGAAATTGCTCCTGGCAGGCACGGGGGACCATATGGGGCACCGGGATTTGAACCGATGACCTTTTGCATGAAAGGTAAACGCCTTACCTCCATGCTATCTCCCGGGCCCCTCCCATGACTTTTTTTTTTAAGATACATACAGATCAATTACTGTTGAAATTTATATAGGATAATTAAAAACTCCTGAATATCCAAAGTAGTCCTAGAAAAAAAAACTTTATCTTTTTTTCCTAGAATTCTCTTTCCACACCTTCAGACTATACTATAAAGTTGTAGTAATTAAGACACTGTGGAATTTGTATAAAGACAAACCTCAGACCAGTGGAATAGAATTGGGAATCTAGAGAGACAGATTTTCAAATGATATGAAAGTTAACTTTTGATAAAGGGGCAAAAAATATGAAGTGGAACAAAGAAAGCATCTTCAAAGTGAGCTCAGAGCCCTTTCTAACACTACATACAAAAAGATTTCAATATCATATCTGAATTAGTAAATTATGTTGAGGAAAACATAGATAGAATTCCCCCACTAATTCTGTTTGGGCCACACTCAGTGTGCTCAGGCATTACTTCTGTCTTTGCTCTCAGGGCTCAGGGAGCCATGTGTGGTGGTGAGGGTTGAACCCAGGTTAACTGCATGAAAGACAAGTGCCCTACCCACTGTATTATTGTTCCTGTCATAATAAAGGTAGAATTCTTCATGACATTTTTTGGAGGCAACTTCAGCGAGTTAAGGTTATTAGACAGTCTAACAGAAAAAGAAAAGATAAACAATGGGACTAAATCAAAATAAGCTCTGCACTGCAAAAGAAACATTGACCAGAATAAAAAGCCACCTTACAACCTGTATGAAAATATTTTCCCATCACTTATTTTATAAAGGGTGGAAATATAAAGTACTAGAAAATCATATAAACAAACAAATAATAACAACAACACCAAAAAAGCCCCATCTTGGTTATTGAGTTTAGTACAATGAGTAGGGTGCTTGCCTTGCATACAACATATCTGTGTCTGATACCTGGCACCCCATATGTTTCCCCAAGCACAGCGAAAGTAATTCCAGAGTGAGTGTAGAGTCAGGAGTAACACTTGAACATCGCCAGGTGTAATCCAAAACGAAACAAAACAAAACAAGATCAAAACAATGGTGGGGGCCACTAAACAAAAACTTAGTCAAAGAACTACTCATATAGATGATTAGAGATATATGAGAAAATGCTGTGCTTTACTTGTCATTTAGGGAAATGATAACAATAGCAAATTAAAACAATAATGAGATATCTTCTCACACCATTAATACGGGCACACATCAGGAAGAACACAACCACTGTGGACAGTGATGTAGATTAAAAGGGACCCTTGTTTACTGTCAGTGGGATTGTCAACTGGTCTAACCTTTATGGAAAACACTATGAATACGTCTAAAAAATTTGAAGCGTTGAACTTACATATGACTTAGCAATTCTACCTCTTGGCATCTACTTTAAGGTCCCAAAAAGTATTCAGAAGACACCTACACTCCTACATTCAGCACTATTCACAGTACCCAAAATGTAGAAACATTCCAAGTGACCAGAAACTATGATTAGATCAAGAAACTAGGGTACATATACACAGTGAAATACTACTCTGCTCTAGGAAAAGATGAAATCATGCAATTTGCTGCTACAAAGATGGATCTGGAGAGTGTCCTGATGAGTGAAATTAGTCAGAAGGAGTAGAACACACACAGAATGATCTTCCTCATATGTGGGATATAAAGAAACCTGGGGGCCGGGCGGTGGCACTGGAGGTAAGGTGCCTGCCTTGCGTGCGCTAGTCTAGGACGGACCACGGTTCGATCCTCCGGTTTCCCATATGGTCCCCCAAGCCAGGAGTGACTTCTGAGTGCATAGCCAGGAGTAACCCCTGAGCGTCACCAGGTGTGGCCCCCCCAAAAAAAAAGAAACCTGGGAAGGGATCCCCAAAAGTAACAAATGGAACTAATCTTTAGCAGTTTGGATGGAGTATAGGTAGGATTGGGCAAGTACACTGGGACAGTGATGGAGGGTGTGGTGCTGGAATGATTATTGTGAGAGGCCGCAACATTAACATTAATGGAAATCATAAAAAATGAACTATTTTTATAAATAAGAAATCATAGAATTTACTGTATTGGGCATTTTAGTTCATCTTCTGGAAAAGCTGTTTCATGGTTCTCTATCTTCTGCTGTTTGCATATGACACTCTTTCCCTCCTTTAGTGGGTGCTGACCAAAACAGGTGTGGGCACTCTGGAACTTTTGGGATGCCTCTTATGTTTTTGTTTTTGAGCCACACCTGGCAATGTTCAGGGCTTACTCCTGGCAGACTCAGATCATATGAGATGCCTATGATTGAACCGACGTTTGTCTTGTGCAAAGCAGATACCTCAACTGCTGTACTCTCTATGGCCCCACTGTGAAGCTTCTTGTGGAAGAGACACTACAAGAAGCTTCCTCATGCTAACAGGACTGTCTGTAGCTTGGTGGTGTGTGAAGCATAGCTTCCTGTGGGCAGACCATCAGGTGCTGTGGAGATTATGGGGTGTCTCTGAATCATAGCTGACTGCAGCCAGGTGCCATCATTTTAGAAATTTTCCCCCGGTCTTTCCTGATTCCTTTTCATGCCTTTTCTTGATTCCTTGTCATTTCTGGGCTGCTGTTTCTCCATGCTTCAGATTGCACGGTCACTTTCACATTGGTTGCTGAACACAGCTCATATTGCATGTACCTGCGTATAGTTTGACATGCTTGTCTTTGGCCCCTGTTTCATGGCTCTTTGTGGTCAGAGTCTGTAGAGCTAAGAGAAGTAGCATTGGCACCCCATCTGGTGCCCTGTCACCACACTGTTCCCTCCAAGTGGTCTCACTGAGGTGTGTTAAATTTCTGAGCTCCAGTTACTTATGAGTGAGAATATGTTTGTTCATCTCCATTTCTCCAGGCACCCAGTACAGTTCCTATTAGTCATGAGGTAACTAACACAGTCTTCATTTGTGTCAACTCAAGCTCTCTTCTCATACAAGCATGTACTCTGGAATCCAGTTTTTTTGTTTCCTTTTGGGGCCATACCTGGAGATGTTCAGGGGTTGCTCTGCACTCAGGAATTATTCCTAGTGGTGTTCGGGGAGACCAGGGAACAAACCTGGGTTGACCATGTTCTAGGCAAGTACACTATGTACTATACTATTGCTCTGTCCTGAACCTCCAGCTTTTATTTGCTGTGTCCCTATCTCTTATGGGGGGGGAGGGGTCAGGTTGCACCACATATAGTGGTACTAAGGGCTTGTTTCTGCCCTAGGGCTCAATGTTAGCTGGAGTTGGGAGATCATATGTGATACTGAGGACCAAACCCATGCAAGGCATGTAAAGCATGCAAGGCGACCCCTACCCTTCTGCCAATCAGTCTTTACCTTCAGGTTTGTAACTGGTCAGGATGCATGTTGGTTTTGAAAGTTCTAACCCTGAATGGCCAAAATTTCATTTTCCCTGATGAGAGTCACTCTTTGATTTGTACAGGTTTGCACATTTCTCTTTAATCAGTTTGATAGAAGTGGGACTCCTTGGCCAAAGAAGTGGTAGAGAGATGGGTTTTGCCTGTCTGTCTCTCTGGGAACTGTTGTGTGTTGCTGAGTGTCATGGCAAGGTGTAATCTGATTGAATTTGTGCAACACTGCACAAAAAGCTCCTATCCCAGATAATGGCATGGGAGCGTAGAGTGGGCCAGGAGAACTCTGGTTCTCATCTTACATGGGCAGCAGCTCATAAATGGCAGCATAAAACACAGCCCAGGCCTGGAAAAGATAAGTGTGGGAAGTGGAACTTCCTTATCGACAGAACAGTTAAGAAACGTATGAGAGTCAGAATGGGAAACTGGGCACTAGAGTCATAAGGACTTGACAAGAAGCTGCCAGGAAAGCCCAAAGGACTAGCCAGTGACAATCTTGAGAGCCAGAAGGGTCTCTAGGACGCTCTGATGAGGGCTGGGCAGCAAAGTGTCTTCTTCAGGACTGATCAGAGTGATGTCTTCTTTCATACGATTTGCTTTCATGTTCTGTTTGTGTTTCTTGGAACATGCCAGAGTTTGGTGTGACAGATTTTTGTTCCTTTCATTTTGCTTATCTGTGCCTGTTAGGGCAACTTATCTGTAGCACAGTGCTCCCCGGGCCTCAGGGAGGTTCTTGATTCCTAGATTCAGCTAGTGAAGAAAAATGAGATTCCATTATCTCTTAGACTTGGTGGATACAGTAGAACATTCCTTCCTCAGTGAAGGACTTTTTGATTGGGTAGTTACCCCTTCCTTACCTAGGAGACCCTGGGTTCCCAGACTAAACCTTCCTTCCTCTGTTTCCCCAGAGCTTTAAAACATGATTAGTTACAATGGTTAGTTAACCTGAAGCAACCATTGAAACAGGCTCATTCAGAATTCTGACTTCTCTAGTGAAAAGAATTATTCTGCTGTACTGGATCATATATTTATATATACAGAGCAAGCAGGCTCCAAATAGCATTGATCTGCACACACTGAAAATAGAATAAATCAGGGCCAGCACCATTTTATAGTGGGTAGAGCATTTGCCTTGCATGCAGCTGACCTAGGTTTGATATCCGGCATCCTTTATGGTCCCCCATGCCTGCCAGGAGTGATTCCTAAGCTCAGAGCCAGGATTAACCCCAGAGCACAACCCAGGTGTGTCTTCCCGCTCAAAATAGAATAAATAGAGTGATAGTATAGTGGAGAGGGCACTTGCCTTGCAGGTGATTGCCCCAGGTTTAATCCTTAGTATCGCATGTGATCCTCAGAGCTCACCAGGAATGATCACTGAGTGTAGAGCCAGGAGTAAGCTCTAAACTTCACCAGGTTGGCCCCAACTCCTCATCACCCAGAGGTAGAATAAATCAGGGGCTAGAAAAATAGTAAGGTGAATAACCTGCTTATCTTGTATGTAGGTGACTTGGGTTTTGATCCTCTGCATTCCTTATAATTCCCAACCAGGAGTGCTCTTTGAGCACAGAGCCAAGAGTAAGCTCTGAGCACCACCAGGTACAGCTCCCAAACAAAATAAAATAAAAAATAGACTATATCAGAACTGCGTTCCTTTTGTAAAGAGCTAACCATCTAACAGAACTGATAAAATAATAAATACATGGACTATAAGGTAAAAGTTCTAAATGCTATGATGAATATAGATGATGGGTTTAGGGAGGGAGAATTCCAGGAGGACTTCTTGGAGGAGTCAACTAATTCTTCAGTGATATTCTGAAAGGTGGAGTTAGGACTGATGAGGACAAAGGGCCTTCCAGACAGAGGTGGTATAGTTGATGTCCTGGGATTTGGATGCAAGGAACAAATGGATGTGTTACAAACCATGTGAGATAGAGAAGATGAGCCCTAGAAGCAGGGAGGCGAGGTTACGTGTCCATGTGACAGAACTACTGTGTGGTTTGTTATAAGAGTCAAGGATGAGGGTCCGGAGAGATAGCACAGCCTTGCAAGCAGCCAATTCAGGACCAAAGGTGGTTGGTTCGAATCCCGGTGTCCCATATGGTCCCCCGTGCCTGCCAGGAGCTATTTCTGAGCAGATAGCCAGGAGTAACCCCTGAGCACTGCCGGGTGTGGCCCCCCCAAAAAAAGAGTCAAGGATGAATGAGGTCAGAGTTGCCCAAGTTCCTGAGCAGGTGGTGCCAATCTCAACAATAATAAACAGAGGAAGGAAGGAACTGACAGATTGACTAGAAAATGTCAGAGGGCTGAGCCCCAGTCCTTGGGATGTGTGTGAGAAGGACACACAGAGCAGATTACTGGTAGGGCAGATCATGACTCCCATAAGGTGAGCTAGAGATTTCAAAGTTAGGCATTTGGGAGGGAGCGGGGCAGATGGGGAGAGGGGAGGGGAGAGGGAGGAGAAAATGGAGAGAGAGAGGAGAGGAGAAGGAGGGAAGTGAGAGGAAAGAGAAAGATAAGAGAGTGGGAGAGGGGAGAGAGAAGAGAGATGGGAGAAATCAGATTATATTTTACCAGAAAAGGAAAGGGAGTACACAGGAAGTAACAGGGTGAAACTGTTGCTGGACAGATGGGGTTTTGTTTGTTTGTTTGTTTATTTTTGGTTTGGGTTTTTGACCCACACTCTGGGGCACTCAGGGCTTACTCCTGGCTCTGTGCTCAGAAATTGCTTCTGGCAGGCTCTGGGGACCATCTGGGATGCAGGGAATTGAACCTGGGTCCAACCTGGGTCAGCCACATGCAAGGCAAACGCCTTACTGCTAAACCACCATTCTGGCTTTAGACAGAACAGTTGTAGAGTCTGGTGGGGAGGATTAAAGGGGTCAGACAGTGGAAGCTGGGACAGAACCGGTTGAGGGATGAGGGTCAACCTCAATGGGAGGAACAGCCATCACCTGCAGACTGAGGCACCTTTGAACAGAAACTGTAGCTCAGAAAGCCTGCAGGTGTGAGACAGCTTTAGGGGTTGGGGCACATCCCCACAGGTGTGGCTCTGGTGAGGTTCCTGGCACTGAGAGGCAGGATTTCCAAGTATCCCTGATTGCTGTGGCCCCCAGCACCACCAGGCCTGAGCAGCATGGGGATGCTACTGCCTGGAAGACCAAGAAAGGGGTCCTATGGTGTGTTTTGTTTTGTTGTGGTGGTGATTGTTACTGCATTCTTTGTTTTTTTGGGGGGCACACCCAGCAGTGCTCAGGACACCAATGTGCCCCATGTCTCTCATTGAAGCATGTGCTCTAGTCCTTGGGACCATCTCCTGTGTTGTGATTGTTATGACCTGAAGAATCCTTGGCTATGGGAGATGGAAAAGAATAAAGTGACAGAAGGGAAGGTTGAAGTGAGCCTGAAGGCAGGGGGTGGGGGCACATGAGTGGGCTGTTTGGGCTAGGTCAGGGGTGCAGAGGATGTGAGGGGCCTGGGGGTAGCCACTGAAGAGCACATGCAGAGGGAAGTGGCGCAGGTTGCCTTGGGCTGGGCTCAAGGCAGTGGAACTTGCTGCCCCAGTTCTGTGACTTTCTTGGTGAACTATGGTGAACTGTGTGGTGGTAGGAGAGCCTGTGAATGGCCAGGGCTGCCTAGAAGTACATCTCGATTTTGCAGCAGATTTTGCAGCCTTTACCACACATGGGTATTGGGGGTGTAAGTTGATGCAAACTCCCCTCTCCTATCCTTCCCTTGGGAAAAAAAAAAAAAAAAAAGGAACAAAAAGAAAAAACCAAAACCTCATCAAAGCCATTGAGACCACAAGAGACTATGCACAGCCAATGAGAATGAGGCACACCCCCTCAGGGTATGAAACATTCAAGATTTCCCTTTTCTTCTCAATTTAAAAAAGTGAGGACTGGGCCAGAGAGATAGCACAGTGGTAGGATGTTTATCTTGGGTGCAGCTAATCCAGGACCAATGGTGGTTCAATTCCTGGCATCCCATATGGTCCCTGGGCCTGCCAGGGGCGATTTCTGAGCACAGAGCCAGAAGTAACTCCTGAAAGCCACTAGGTGTGACCCCAAAACCAAAATAAAATAAAATAAAATAAAAAAAGCAAGGACAGATTGTTGAGATAGTTCTTTAGGTAAGGTACTTGCTTGCCTTTAATGCAGCCAAACCAGGCCCGATCTCTAGAACCCCATATGGTCCCCCAAACGCCATCAGGAGTGATACCTGAGCACAGAGTAAACTTTGAGCAGTGTTGGGTGTTCCCCCCCCCCCCCCAAAAGAGGCAAAGTCAGGGAACAGAGAACAGTATAAATGGATAGGGCAGGTGAGTCCTTGCATGTGACCTACCCTCCTTTGATCCCCTGAGCTACACCAGGAGTGATCTCCTAGTCCAGAGCCAGGAGTCAGCCTTGAGACCACTGCATGTGTCCTAAACCTGTCCTTCTTCAGGAAAGCATCTTAGACAGACTCATAGAAGGAAGTAGCAGCAAAAGGGGTTTTGAGTGGAGTGTGGGTAGGGGCATGGGTATGATTGCCTAGTTTATAGTTGGAGAGTGGTGAGAATCCTCAGCTGCCACTCTACTATCTTTTCCTCAGGAACTCTTACAAGCCAAGCGGGATCTTCAGGACCTGCTCATCGCCAAGGAGGAGCTGGAGGAGCTGTTGCGGAGACGGGAGAGGGAGCTGACAGCTCTCAAGGGCGCCCTGAAGGCTGAGGTTTCTAACCACGACCAGGAGATGGACAAGCTGAAGGAACAGTATGATGCGGAGCTGCAGGCCCTGCGTGAGAGCGTGGACGAGGCCACGAAGGTGGGTTCAGATAGCCCCCTTGGGCCCTGGCTTGTGGGGGTGGACTAGTAGTCTGGCCATGCCCCCTCCTCAATGCCAACCATCCTCCTTCCTGCCCTTCTACCCACTGATGAAGCTGTGCTGTGGGCAGTGGTCTGAGGGCACATGGAGTGTTCCTCTGTGTTGTAAAGAATAAGTTCCACCACAGTTGAGGGTGTTTCCAGTCTAAACACAGAACACCTGTTGGATATTGCGTGAGGATAGTTGGGGGCCCTCCATACTGTGGACCATATGAGGTGCCAGAATGGAGCTGGAGATGATTACATTTAAGGCAAGTGCCTTAACCTCTGAACTATCCAGCCCTTTTGAGAAACCTTTTTAAGAAAATTTGCATTCTTTTTTCAGCTAGAGGATTGAGTTGGCTGAATTACCCAAATCCTCAAAAGATAATTTCTCTCTTAACTCAGAATTCTTGGCTCCTGCAAATAGATTTTTCTCAGTATGTAGCAGTGTTGGTGTGGACCTGGCATTGACTATTGGAGAAACAAACACAGGGTGCTCTTTTAAAAGGGACGTTTCTCAGGGACCCTATACTGATGGTGTGATTCACAGGTGAAGGATACACAGAAAAGAATTGCTGTCATTTTCTCTCTGATCTTCCTTTGCTCAGTCAGCAGCCTTCTCATCCCTCAGCTCCAGTGCTCTATGGATTTTTGATTTGGGCCTGGTACTTTCTATGTGACAAGATGGATGTGAAGGACGAGCATGTTTGCAAATAATCAGGAGTCTTGGAAATAGTTGGTTTGCAGTTATGCCGTGTGCTTGTGTGTGTGTGTGTGTGTGTGTGTGTGTGTGTGTGTATGAATGAATTGAATTGATTGTCCTCTCAGCTTTGTTTTTGTTTTGTTTTCTATAGATTTGGTTTTGTGGTGCTAGAATGATAGTACAGTGGGTAGGGCATTTACCCTGGACAACCCTAGTTTGATCCTTGACATCCCATCTTGTCCCCTGAGTTTACCAGGAGTGATTCTTGAGTGTAGAGTCAGGAGTAAATAAAGCCTGAGCACTGTTGTTTGTGACCCACCTCCCAAAAAAGATTGGGTTTTGTTTGAGGGAGAAAACCAAAATGGACTTGTTTGCATTTCTTTGTGGGAATTTTTTTCCATCTCACTTCTTTAGTTACATGTTTCTGGTGTGATACAGTTGGCTTTCATGTACTATTGCTTCCACAGGTGCAGCCTATGGCTTGCAGAGTGAAATGTTTCTTTCCCTGTTCTGTGTTGATCAGCTCTGGTTTCTGCATCGATTTAGGTCACACACACAGCGAGGAGTGTTTGGGGTTTCTGAATATAGTGGCTTAACTAGAGGGAATTGTACTTGAGCCATTCCTGTGATGCCAGACCATTGCTGGAAATTTTTAGGTCCTCTGCTGTCACTGAGAGTCCCAGTGGGGAAGGGAAGCCTGGGAGGCATGTGGGACTCAAATCATGTGTGGAAACTTACGCTGTTGCATTTCGATCTTTTTTCCCCACCAAAATTTTGAGTTAGACCTAGTGGCACTCAGGGCTTACTCTTGACTCTACACTCAGTTTTCCATCTAGCCACTGTATGGGGGACCTTGAGTGGTGCCAGAGATTGAACCCATGTTGACAGCATGAGGGGGTAAGGCCTTCCTTTCTGTACTCTCTATCTCTGTATTTTGACTAGTAGTCAAAGTAGTAGCCCTAGTATTTTGACTCAAGGTCAAGGACATATGCTACTTGTTAATTTTTTTTGTTTGTTTTTTTGTTTGTTTGTTTTTGGTCTGTACCTGGCAGTGCTCAGGGGTTACTCCTGGCTCTGCTCAGAAATTACTACTGGCAGGCTCAGGGAACTGTATGGGATGCCAGAGATTGAAGTTAGGTCTGCCGCAGCAAGGCAAATCCCCTACCCATTGTGCTATCGTTCCAGCTTCTACTTGTTAACATTTTTTGTCATACTAATTTCAGGAGGATAATTGCCTTTGGCCCAGTCAGCTTGTAAGGGACAGAATAAGTGAGTTCACCGAGCCATAGATCATTGGCACAGAATATATGGTTCTCAGGTGCAAGGAAGCTCTCCCCAAAGGGGCTTTCTTTACCTCCAGTGGAGTGAGCACTGGGGATGCTTTGCCCTGGGTCCTATCTGTGTTGCTGTACGTATCTCTCCCCAAGAGTGCAAGTGTGATCCTATTGGTCCAGCTTAGAATGCTGGCTTGTCTTGTGTTGCTCAGACTAGGTTCTGAGAATGTCTATGTATGGTCTCTGCCTCTACAAACTTTGTTTCTCTTGATTTTCCTGTCCCCTTTCCATTTTCTGAGTGGCTTCCTTCTTTTTTTTTCTGGCCAACCAACCTCTTCTTATCCTTCTCAACAATTTGCCTTCTCCTCTTCTCTGTACCTGATACCTTCACTCTCTCACCCTGGGAGTTGGCTCTGCTCCCTCAGGGTTTTGTTTGTACTTTGCTGTGCCTTGCACTCCAGGTTGTGACTCCCTCATGTCATGTCTGTTAGCGCCACTGGACTGAGTTTCTTCAGCATCAGTTCTGGTTTAATCCCTTTTCACTGAGTGGGTATTGCAGGCTCAGGTGGCACAGGGGCCAGACTAGGAGAGAATGAGAGAATCTCTAGGAATGTTTCTTGTTGGAGAGGCAGTTGGGCTGTGTTTGCTATCAAGTCCCTTGCTGGTGTGCTCAGAGCAGAGTTGCCAGTGGGGAATGCTGATTCTTTTCTGTTTGTTGGATTTCTTGTTTGTTTGTTTATTGTTTTTTGGGTCACACCTGGTAGCGCTCAGCAGGCTCAGGAGACCATATGGGATGCCAAAATTCGAACCAATGACCTTCTGCATGAAAGGCAAACGCCTTACCTCCATGCGATCTCTCCAGCCTCCTGTTTGTTGGATTTCTTCATTTTTTCCCCCTAACTCCCCAATCCCAAAGAAACATGATAGCTGGTTGTTTCTCAGAAATTAAGTTCAGTTCCAGTTTAGCCCATGTAAGAATGGTCCCAATTTCCAGGGACCAGTTCCCATAGGGAATTACATTATTGGGTTTCTTTCCTGACTGAGATCAGCCTCAGCTCTCGCCGGGCATCCACATTGTCCCAGGTATCCAGCAAGTTTGCGTTTGCTGTCTGTGGACCAGTGGAACGAACCGACTAACATGGAGGTGCTTTACCCCTGGGGTCAGCCCCATTAACCCTGAGAACCAGATGTTAGACGTTTTGGAGTTATCATATATAAATTGAAGTTAAAATTGCTTCATAAAATGGAATGTCATTTGTTATGAGCAGTGAACATATTTATCTTGGAAGGCCTCCTTGTGTCTAGAACTGCAGGTATGTAGGATAATAAAAGAGCCACTTTTGCATTGGAGCTTTGTGACTTAGAGGCCACTGGCCACTGATTTCTGATGCTATATCGCACTGTACTACCTCAACCCCCAAATTCTTCCGAGTCCCCACCAGGAATGACCTGCAAGCATGGAATCATGTCTCTCCCCTGAATAGTGCCAGGTTTGGCCCCAAACTAAATTCAAACAGAAGAGCCACTTTTGAACTTGCAGAACTTGCAAGAGTTCTCAGTGAAAGAAGAGGGAGAAGGGGAGGATGTAGTAGGTGTTCTTGCTGTCTGTCTCCTCTCCATTCTCTTTATAGAAAAGCAATCTTGAAAAGTTACTCATAAAGGCTCTAGACTCTAGACTCTGGGGCTGGAGCAACAGTACAGTGGGGTAGTGTATTTGTCTTGTATGCAGCTACCTGTGTCCAATCCCTGGCATTCCATGTTTCCCTAAGCATTGTTAGAAGTAATTCCTGAAAGCCAGGAATAAATACTGAACATCACCAGCTATAGTTTCCTCAGGCTCTGTTTTATACAGGTTCTGTGGGTTGATCATATGGACCATTTTCTGGGGGAATGGAGTATAGATATGAAAGCCTCAGGGTAGCATGAGTAAATGTCCATGAGAGCAATGTGAGGGCAGCTCGCCTATGTTGGGGTGAGTGGTGGGATAGAAAAGGTAGTCAAGAATGATTGAACAAAAAAAAAAAGATGATTAGAAAGGGCTAGAGCAATGGCACATTGTGCAGGGCATTTGCCTTGCACGCAGCCAACCCGAGTCCAATCCCTGGCATCTCATATGGTTTCCCCAGCCTGCCAAGCGTAATTCCTGAGCAGAGCCAGGAGTGAGTGAATTCTGAGCACTGTTTTGGATGTGTTCCAAAACAGAAAAGAATGATTGGACAGAAGGAACAGTATTTGAGCTGGTTGGAAAGGGGAGTGATATTCATTCATTCATTGATTTGTGTATTTATTTATTGTTTTTGGATCATACCCTAAAGCACTCAGGGATTACTCCTGGCTATACGCTCAGAAATCACTCTTGGCAGGCTCAGGGGGACCATATAGGATGCCTGGATTCGAACCACCGTCCTTCTGCATGCAAGGCAAACACACTACCTCCATGCTATCTCTCCGGCCCCCGGGAGTGATATTTAGTCATGTGAGCCTGAAGGCAGATCACACTGGGGTACTGAGTGCAGCTGAAGAACTGGAGTACTTTGCATACATGAGGGTTTGATCCCTGGCACCGCAAAACAAAATAAACACAAAGATGTGCCATATGGGCTGAAGAATAAAGTGTAGTGTGTGTATGGGGCTGGCCCTTTGGAACATGAAAAGCAAGTGCCCTATCCATCGAAGAGACTGTTAAGAGGCTGAAACCTAAATCCAATACTTGGCCCAAGTTGATTATAAATTAAAGAAACTGACCACAAAAAAATAACTCCATGCCTCAAAATATTTAAGATCCTTGAGTACATTAAACACAGTTTACATTTGACTGTAGTAAGAAATAATATAAACAATTTTATTAGGAGTGATCACAATGTCAACTTTTTTGGGTGTGGGGCACACACAGCATCGCTCAGAGGTTACTCCTGGCTCTGTGTTCAGAAATTGCTCCTGGCAGGCTTGGGGGACCATATGGGATGCTGGGAACTGAACGTGGGTGGGTCAGTCCTGGGTCAGCCACGTGCAAGGCAAACACCCTGCTACTGTGTTATTGCTCCAGTCTCATAATGTCAACTTTTAAAAGATTCTTTATCTTGTAACAAATTGGAGTATTATGAATGGAATTTTCTGAAATTTTCTGGAATATTCTTTAAAATAATGTCCCTGGGGAGAGAAAAGTGAATGGGGTATGGATCAACAGAGACTAGTGATATATGGACATGCTATTATGTATTCTACCTTTTGAGCTACACCCCCCCACCTTTTTTTTCTTTTGGGGCCACACCTGGTGATGTTCAGGGGTTACTCCTGTCTATGAGCTCAGAAATTGCTCCTGGCTTGGGGGACCAAATGGGATGCCGGGAGATTGAACCACAGTCCATCCTAGGTTAGTGTATGCAATGCAAACGCTCTATTGCTTGCGTCACCACTCCGGCATTCCCTTTTATTTTTACTTATTTTTCATTTCTAATATAATTAAAATTGTTTTGTTTTTGTTTTCTTTTTGGACCACACCTGGAAGCACTCAGGCATTACTCCTGACTCTGTGCTAAGAAATTATTCCTGGTGGGTCTAGAGTGATACCACAACAGTAGGGCATTTGCCTTGCATGCTGCTGATCTGGGATGGGCCTGGGTTCTATTCTCAGCATCCCATATGGTCCCCTGAGCCTGCCAGGAGCAATTTCTGAGTGCAGAGCCAGGAGTAACCTCTGAGCACCACTGGGTGTGGCCCCCCAAAACAACAACAACAACAAAATAGGAAATTATTCCTGGCAAGCCAGGGATGGGATTCTGGGGGTCAAACCTAGGTTTGCCACGTGCAAGACAAATGCCATACCAGCTGTGTTATCTCTTGGCCCCAGAGAGCAGATAATTTTAAAAGACCACAGACAAAGCAACTGATATTACATTGCAAATATTTGAAAAAAATTAATGTCTGAAAGAAAAAAATGCTTTAATTCTATTATCATCAGTCATATGCAATGCTTCAAATATTTGAAAAATTAATGTTCAAAAGGCAAAACAGTTTAATTTTATTAGCATTAAAGCTTTTTAGCCTTCTTTCTGACCCTCTTAAGCTCTTTCTGCTGAATATTTTTCTGAAGACATGCCAAGATTTTTAAGTAGATTGCTGCTTAATGGGAAAATTTGGTGTTAATATGTGATCACTTTAAACATAAAGTGGAATATGTCTTAGGTTTATCTAAATCCATGTGATAAGAACCAGTGTGGACTCAGAAATATCTACACTGTCAAAGCATATCAGGAGATCCAAGGTGTTCAGGATAGCTGGTTTCTGAAATGGCTCTGCGAGACAAGTTTTAGTTTTCCTGGAACTCTTGCTCCTTTGTGGGCTCTTACCTGAGATAATTAGGGTGGTTCCATGTGACCCAAAGGCCATTATGTTCCTTATGGACTGGGACTTCCAAGATCAGGGCATAAAAGTATTCATGCATCTCTAGGCACAGCTGTGGGGAATCCATTTGGCATGGTGGGTGTTTTCCAGTGGTCCACATAAAGTCCAGGGGATAAGGGACTAAGGCTCCATTACTGACCATGGAAGTGTACCATATTTGAAGCTAGTGCTTCAGGAGAGCTAGTGTTTTGGCTAATATTAGATCTCAGGAAAACTTGAGCCAGAGCTGCCCAATGAATCACTTTTAAACCTAGAAGTTTCTCATCCTCAGAACCTACCTCTGTGATCTGATAAATGGTTGCTGTTTTGTCATGCATTGTTTTGACCATGTCTGTTCCTTCTTGTACACCTCTTCATCCATGTTTCAGGTTTGCTTGGGTTAGACTGGTATTAAGTTTCTCTCCTGTTTTCAAGGATTCACCCTTGGTATCCCAGACCTTTGTGGAGACCTTGGTAAGATTCTCTGTGTGAACAAATCATAATGTACCTGGGTAAGAATGTATATTAATAGAGTGTAAGGAGAGGTCAAGGTTTGAAATCTGGCTTTGACTTTGTATAGACATCATGTTTATTTGTTTGCTGTCTTATAAAGGATTATGATTTGTCTTCTCAAAAACCAACAGGACAGAGTGATACTACAAAGTGTAGGGTGTTTGCCTTTCACACAGTCAACCCAAGCTCAGTCTCAGCATCCCGTGTGGTGAGTCACTCCCTATCATATCAGGAGTGATCCCTGAGTATAGACCCAGGAGTAACAAATCACTGGATGTGGCCTTCTCCCTTAAAAAAATCATTGGCCTTTTCATGGTTATAGACCAATTAATAGTGACAGCCTTGAGACAAATACACCAAAAGAGTGAAAGGAAAACATCTTGTAATCTGTATATTCAACTCTTTGACTTCTGGCTAGTGAAAAAAGCACTAATCTGTGTTTGCCTTCAGTATGCAGGGGGACACCCTGAGTTCAGAGACAATTTTACTCTCAGATGCCGGGGATCCTCTGCCTGTTCTCTTCACCTGTGTTGCTGGTTGGTTCTGTTGTCAGCATCGATTCTGTCCCCAAGTCTCTTTTCTCTTGGCTTTGCTCTAGTCCAGATCTCCTTGATTTCTGCATCTCATCCCTATTCCTGGTTTGGCCCCTTTATGGCAGAGACAGTCTTTTCCCTCTTTTGTGCTCAGAAGTGTCCCTCCAGCTGGGACACCATGTGAGCTTCTTCTCATCTGCCCTTCCAGCCTGGCCCCTCCTCTGGCCCTACCTCCCTGTGCAGAAGGGGTTTCTGCTCTCTGT
>PVKC010026596.1:0-16070 GCA_004027635.1 Crocidura indochinensis
TTCTCAGGGCCCTGGTCTTTGGGGGGAGCTCCAAAAATTCAGCAAAGAAAGCAGCAGAGAAAGAGAGTCCCCTCAGTTCACAGTTCCCCCAGTAGGACGCAGTCAATAATTTTTAAGTCAAGGTAAATATAAAATCTTTTTTTTTTTTTTTACCAGATGCACCAAAACAGAATGAGTCTTTCTCATACTATATATTTCTTTTGGGGAGGGGAACCATACCCAAGGATACTCAAGGGTTACTCCTGGCTCTGCTCAGAAATCTCTCCTGTCAGGCTCTGGGGACCATATGAGATGTCAGGAATCAAACCCTGGTTTGTCCTGGGTGGCCACAAACAAGGCAAACAAATGCCCTACCTCTGTGCTATCGCTTCGGCCCAAACTTTATATATTTCTATAATATCTCAGAAGTTCTGGATAGGGGCCAGATTGGTAGCACAAGCTGTAAGGGGTCTGCCTTGCCTCCACTTGCCTAGGACGGACTGCTATTCGATCCCCTGGCATTTTATATGGTTCCCCACTCAGGAGTGATTTCTGAGCGCATGTTCAGGAGTAACCCCTGAGTGTCACTGGATGTGGCTCAAGAACAAAATACAAAAAAACGAAAATTTTAAAAAGTTCTGGATATTACTTCTTCATTTTACATCACTTCCTAGAAAAGAGTTCTAGGCCCTTAAGAATCAATCCATTTACAGTTGTTATGATTAGGGGTTGCACAACCTTGCTGTAATTTGTCAAAGGTCACCCACTTTTGAGGGCACTATCTCAAATGCAAGTATTAAACCTGAGACTTTAAAATCACCAGTTAGGCATTTTATTATTGATCTTTGGTATCATTTGATTGTGTTTTATTTACTGTCTACTTTTACTATTTTGCTTTGATCTTTCTGAAAATAGACTATTATTTCATTATTCTTGTGTTCCTAGTTCTTGACAGAACCCTTAGCATAAATTATAATAGTGACTGCTAGTTGAATGAGAAAGTAACTTCAAGATTCAATCTTATTCAAATTTTGTAAAAATTCTATGAAGAAAAATGTGCAATTTACTTTGTGTTTCTTCCTATGATTTTTATGTAACAATAATTGCCTTTAAAAGTGCACTCTGTTGGTTTCTCTCTAATCCTATACTATCTTATCCTTTCTTTCTTAGGGAAGACCAAAGAAATGCTTAGGAGTTGGGGGCACTAATGGTGACTTTTGACCAGACTGCTAGTAATTTAGTGCAAGGGCAGGAGGTTGCTGCATTGCTTGACCATGTGGCTACATAGATAAGCTGGCCACTCAGTCTGGGGCCTTTAAGGTCACACCAGTAGTAGGAAGAAGCCTCCAGGTCTGCACCTGTTGTTGATTAGGGGTACCATGTGGTGCCATTAATTAGGTCAGCTAACCTATATTCTGGTCCCATATTTCATTTTAAAAAATTGTTGATGTGATATAATTAATTTATGATAACACTAAATACCAAACCTAAATTGACTCATATTGGGTTATGTATTCATATTTAATATAAATTTATATTTATTTTATAAATATAAATAAAATTTATATTTAATATTATATATGTTGTTTTATTCACCATCACTATATTTTATTTTTTATTGAGTGAATACATTCAGAATAAACATAGAGGGGAGGCAAGAGTGCAGTATGAAAGGGGCCACTGAGACAATGGTATAGGAAAATAGGCACTATTGTATAGGATGTAGTACCGGAATATAGCCTGTATAAAACCTTATCATTAACAATATTATAAATTTTGATGCTTGAAGAACAAATTCAAACAATAACATAAATATGTGGGGAGAAATTCTTCCACAGAAGAAGAATCAAGATTTCTTCTCTAGAAGGTTTCAATGTTTAAAGTATGTTTTTGGTTTGAAAATGCCAAGAACACTCAAAATCAAAATGTGTCATTTAAAAAATATATAGATATAGTATCCATGCCTTGCAGACCTCAAGGGATCTGAAAACATTGCACTGTGCTTGACTTAGTAATGCAGGTCTACTGATGCTTGGGTTGGGTGTGCTCTAGAGACCATGTGATGCCAGGGATTTAACTCAGTCTTACATATGTAAAGGAGGTGCTCCACCATTTAAAATTATCTTTCTAATCTCAGAATGAGTCATTTTTGCATTATTTTTGGTCAGAGTATTCTCCATTCTATTCTTCTTTAAGCCATCAAGCAATAGTAGTACTTATTGCTTATTGAGTACTTTCTAAGTTCCAATATTTTTTTACAATCACTGTGTATGCATCCCTCAGTAAATCCTCATTTAATACAATCTAGGTATAAATTAGATTCCTTTCTATAAATAAAAAAAACTGGGGACAGAGACTCACACTATATTCACAGATTCACTTAGATCTTGCTGGAAAAAGAGCAAAGTATTGGAACCCAGCCTATGAAGATAATCATCCAAGCCAGACTACTCCCTTCAAACTTGTCTCTGCCTCTTATTAAGAGTGAGGTTGTGAGCAAATGACTTAACATCTTTGTGCCTATCTTTTCTCAACTATAAAAGAAGCTGTTGCTAATAATTATAGTTTTCACCAACAAGATCTCTTGGGAAGATTAAGACAGATTATGTATAATACTCAGAACAATTTCTGACACAATTTTAATATTTATTGCTTGCTTTTGTTACTATGCTAGATTTGGAATCAGCACTCAAAACCACTGCACACACTGCCTTTATAGATCATTGATATGTCTTTCACAGTGAGAAAAACATTTGTACTCAAAAGAATTCTAGAAATCAGTTTATTCTACTCGTTCATTTCAGAAATGAAGATAATTTGAAGAGAAATAAATTGTCTCCAAGTATATGGGTATCTAATTACCTTTTCTAGAGACTTTTCTCCCATCTTGCATATCCCTTTCATATATATTTACTATTTTTTGTGAATATTTTTGTTTTGTGCATTTCATTTTCTTTTTTTTAATTTTTCTTCCATGAAAAATTAGTTTCATTATTTTAAAATGATTTTTTTCCATGTTCAAAAGTGCTCAAGGCTTACTCTTGGCTCTGTTCTCTGGGATCACTCCTGGCAGGGCTTGTGGGACTATATGTTTTGTCAGGGACTGTAGGTCATGTTTATTTATTTATTTATTGGGGTTTTTTTGGGGGGGGTCACACCTGGCAGTGCTCAGGGGTTACTCCTGGCTCCATGCTCAGAAATTGCCCCTGACAAGCACGGGGGACCATATGGAGCACCGGGATTCGAACCGATGACCTTTTGCATGAAAGGTAAGCAAACGCCTTACCTCCATGCTATCTCCCGGGCCCCGGGTAGGTCATGTTTAAGGTGAGGACTCTATCCATCATACTATTTCTCCACCCAAATTTATAGTACATTTTCCTTCCCCTTTTCCTTTTCTTTATTGTTTTGTTGTTCTTATAATGATCAGAAGTTTCTCCCCTCACATACACACTTATGTACCAGTATGTGCATTCACAAACATACATTTGGTTGTAACAGTATAAACATTTGTTAGTTTTATTTGTAGCTCTGGAATGGGAGGGGAGAAATTTTCACTTTTTTAGTATGGAGGTATACTCTTAGTTTTGGTCTTCATGTACCATGTGGTTGATGTGTGGTGATTGTCACATATGGGCAAACAGTGATTACAGTTCCTGGCTAAAGAACTTGCATTTTTTATATGGTTCATGCTGGGAATCACAATCTTCCTTTAGTTGTAGGTGCTTGCATACATCTGACTAGAGGTGGAGCTGGAAATTACTTGTGGTACCAGGTGTCACAGACAACAGAACGACTAAACACAAACTGCTCAGTAGATGCAGGGACACTGGGAACTGAACTCCCAGACTTACACTTGCAAGACGTGTACTTGAAGTCACCGAGTTATCTTCCAGACCATGGTTTGTAGTAATATGGAGTTTCAGGTGTTTAGCTTCACCCCATGCATGTGTAGAATACCCACTTTATCCACCACCCAAAGTTTCACTGAGTTCCCACCACCAAAAAGATCCTTCTATAAAATTCCCTCTCTTAAGTTCCCTATTAAGAGCAGAAAACTTTTTCTCAACAGGCTATCCTAGAACATTTGTTGCAATTACTATTTCATTAAAATGCATATAATTAGAAATGACAGAATTTGAAGGGAAAAAAGACATGTTAATTCTGGCACTGTCAGTTACTAATCTCTGTTTACACCAGCTCTCCTAAGACCTCATTCAGCTCTTTTGTACACAACTAATTTAGTTTCCTAGGACCTTCCTGATTCTGTCCTCAGGGATAACTCCAGGAGGGACTGGGGTGAGGGAGGATATGGTGCTGGGATTAAACCCGGATCAGTTGCATCCAAGGCATGGCCTCTATCTCTGGTACTATCGCTCTAATCTCAATTTTCTGTATCTTCTTCCCCTATTTCTACAACAGTTTATATTAATTTTGTTAATTACTTTATTTAGTTACATTGATTCACAATAGGTGATTTTTTTTGTTTACTACTTTGCTCAAAAACTTTCAACAGTGTTTTATTTTATTTTTAGCATGAAGACCAACAACTTTTGATGGCTTATAACAGCGGTCGGCAACCTGCAGCTTGCGAGCCACATGTGACTCTTTACACTTTTAATTTGGCTCTTCTGTATGCTCGGCGGCTGCTCCAGGAGTCAGAACTCTTGCTCCTAACCTCTGTCAGTATGCGCCCTGTGTGCAGCCCTTAGCCTGCCAGGACCGATTTCTGAGCATAGAACCAGGAGTAACCACCGAGTCCTGTCAAAACAAACAAACAAACAAAAGCAAAGAATAAAAAATGTGGCTCTCAAAATAAATTTCAATAGTGGTTTTGGCGAGATTTGGCCTGTAAGAAAGACCCTACTGTCCTTAATCCTATAAAGTTCCCATACTTAAGTCCTGAGATTATGCATTCTTTGCTAACTTAGAAACGTCATCTCCTCAGGTTTAGAAACTGTACATGTTATTTTCTTTGTCTTTATCACTATACCTCAGTGCATTACCTTCTGCTCTTTTGATTATTATTTTTTGGAGACCCCCACCCCTGTTCTTTCAATTCTTCAGTCACTTTTTTCTTCACTTATTCAATGCTTCCTCAGGAAATCTACTTATTTTTAGCCACTTTGTAGAATCTTTACTGTGTCAGAGGGGAGTATTGGGCCAGACCCTGTGTTACTCAGTACTCACTCCTAGCAGTCATCAGGGAATGACAGGAATCAAACTGAGCTGACTACATGCAAGGCAAGTGCTTTAAGACATGTACGTCTCTCAGACATTTGTAGAATTTATTCTTTTTGGTTTGTTTGTGTCTTCTCAAAGAGAACTCTAACCAACAGTGCTACATCTTGCTGTAATGGGGATTTAACCGCAGGTCTTGAGCATGCCAAGAAAGTACTTCAGGTCTTAGAATTATTTCATCAGCCCCTATAATTTATTCTTTTGATAATTTTACTCTGAAAGTATAATTTCTTGATTAATCTCCTGTGATTATAAACTCTGTGAAGTTGAGGTTTATATCTCTTTTTTTGTCTTTCCTACTCTTTCTTCCCACTATTATTAAAGAATGTGCTTTAATAGAATGCATATAGAACTGTGTAAATGTAAAGTGTATTAATAATTTTCATTAAGATCTGATTTACATATAGAGAGAAATTAGTATAATAAATTTGATTAAGGTCAATCATCTCTTAAATACTTTTTCTCTGTCTAATTTAGAGTTTATGACGTATTTATTAGGCCTTTTACTATGAATTATATTGCATATAATCATCATAATAACTTACAGAGTAGGTCCACTATATCTATTTTATAGATTAAAAACTGAAATATAAAAGCATTAAATAACTTGTATAAAATCATACACTAAGTCAAGTACATACAAGCACTGCAACAAAGGAAGTGAATACCTGCAAGCAAAGGAACTAAAGTATGAGAAGGCGCTGTGTTCAGGAAGTTTGAATGCTGACAAGCACAAATATGAGCACCACAGTGAACCCTGGAGAGCATGTGTGTAAAAACTTCAAGTAAAGGAGTGTGCCCCCAAATGAGCACCACAACCAAATAAGTGTGAAACTTCTGTCTCTGATATCTCAATAATAATAATAATAATAATAATAATAATAATAATAATATCAAAGGAGAAAAGAATAGGAGTTGGGGCCAGGGTGATAGCACAGGAATAGGGTGTTTGCCTTACATGCTACTGATCTGGGACAGACCTGGGTTCTATCCCCGGCTTCCTATATGGTCTCCAAAGTCTGCAAGAAGCGATTTCTGAGCGCGGAGTCAGCAGCATCACCTGAGCATCACCAGGTGTGCCCCACTGCCCCCCCCCCAAAAAAAAAGAGTAAAGAAAAGAGAAAAGGGAAGAAAATGTTACCTACATATAGATAGTTACGGGGTCTGGGCTACTCTGGTGCAAAGGGTTTATTCTTAGCTCTCTGCTCCAGAATCAGGAAACCACATGTGGCACAGGATATCGAATTGGACTTGGCTTTTCCTCCTGTACTATTTCTCTAGCTGTTGATGTCTTTAAAATATATATACCAGTGACATAATTTAACCCTCCAAATTTTTTAGGTCGACATGTTTGTTTGTTTACTGCATTTTCTGTTTATAGTCTGATAAATAGGCTAGTATTTTAGAATTGAATTTTGTTTCCTAAAGGTTGAATCAGAATTTGAGATGTTGCTCCACACTGCTGAGGTTTAGGGAAATGCAATTTTTTAAACCAAGCAACTTTTATTCATAGCTTACACATGCTGTCTTTATTTATACTCATTACAGCATCTTTATTATCAGTTTTAAACAGATTTTTCTTTTTGTAACTTGTTAGCTTTATCTTCTTAGAATTTCTGTAAGGAAGTAAATTGTAGATTTTCCTTTGATTCTGATGCTTCCCTGAACTTCAAAGGTAATGTTTCTTCAGAGAGAAGCTTGCATTCTTTTTTTTAATCTCAGAAAATTATACAGGCAATGTATTTGAAGTAGCATAGTGGAAAGTCTAAAAGAAGAAATAAATGCCTACAGTCTCATTATAAAGAAAATGCAGATAAGAAAGCCAAAGTATTAAAGCAAACTAACCTAGAACTATATAAAAAGGACAGTCTTCCTCAAGATGGCAATAGCAAATCTAAGTAAAAAAATTAGATGAAAGTTATCTTGAGAGAAAAATGATAACTGACAATGATTTTAAAGGCAAGAGTAAAATTTCTACTATAATTGTAGTTTTCTTCTTAAAGAGGTCAACTCACGCTAGATTTTTTTTATTCCCTATTTTCACTCTTGTTATTTGTGTGACAATGATCAAAAGTTTTTCACATGATTGGCTGTGATGATTGTAAACTTAGTTGTGGTGCGTGCTGGAGGTTGTACACCAAGCTTGGGTGTTTGCAATTTTCCAATGTTCTCACTAAGGTTTGTGTGCCTTTTTTTGGCTGTGATTCTTGCATGAGAGTTCATCAATTAGCTATGGTTTTCACCAGTGTTTGCTTCAGTGCTCCTACATGTGCTTCTTCAGGGTCAGACTTCCTGGTGCTTGTAAATGTTTAAAGTTGTGGTATTGGCCAGGGGTCAGACCCCTTTTTATGATGCTCACACATTTGGTTTGTGGTGAAGATGAAAATGACTTTCAACACAGGAGATCACATATAGCAGAGCATCCAGGTTCAAACAGAGATGCCAGCATCAAGCTGAGAGAGACTAGGAATTTGAAATCATGGCCATATGCTTTCAAGACAGGAATTCTAAGTCATTAGGTTGTTCACCCAAGCTTCAGATTAGCTTTGTAGAAATATCTTTGGTCTCAATTCTGCTTGTTCCAAACTTTGACCCAGAAAAGAGAGCATAACTCCCCATTCTTTAAGTGTGGGCTGCATGCTGTAATATCGTTCAAAAAATAAATACATAAAACAGAGGACGGAATGATAGCGTAATAGTAGGGCATTTGCCTTGTACTTGGCTGACACAGGACGGATCTGTGTTCAATCCCCGGTGTCCCATATGGTCCCCCAAGCCAGGAGAGATTTCTTAGCGCATGGCCAGGTGTGGCCGATAAAAAAAAGTATACAAAAGAGCATATTTACAGAAGAAATGTGATAATAACGGACACTCAGGTGTCTCAGCTCAAATCAATGTCATAATTATATTGACAATTCATATTCTTGATAATATATGAAGATAATACTTCACTTTTGTAATCTTAATTCAAACTCTAGTTGCTGTCTAATCATGGTAAATCATCAGACGAATTGCATTAGAGAGGCATGATTAAAAAATATTTGAGTAATACTGTTCAAGGTTGTCAGGTAAACATAACAAGGAATGTCTTAGAGAATAACACAACAAAGTGCAATCTAATACAACAGCTGTATGTAAAGTAGTACTCTAATTGGCTCTTGGAAGAGAAATTGAACTTTAGGTAAAATGAAAATGTGAGTGAACTACAAACTTGAGTTTAAAATAGTGTGTCAAGATTGATTAATTATTCTTAGAAATGTACCATACCAACATAATTTGCTAATTAAAAAAAAGGAAACAGAGCATGATATATCGGAATTCTTAACTCCATCTCCTCAATATTCTGTGAATAAAATTCAAAAAACAGTATATATTTTAATTTAAAAAACTCAAAGCTTTTGTAGGACTTTAGGAGAACATTGAAAAATACATATTTTTTGGTTTGTTTTTTTAGGCCACACCCGGCGGTGCTCAGGGGTTACTCCTGGCTATCTGCTCAGAAATAGCTCCTGGCAGGCACGGGGAACCATAGGGGACACAGGGATTCGAACCAACCACCTTAGGTCCTGAGCCAGTTACTTGCAAGGCAAACACCACTGTGCTATCTCTCCTGCCCTGAAAAATACATTTTTAAATAACATTTGTTCTTTCTGGTTTAAGAATTGCCCAAATATACACTATCCATTTAAGTTTAAAAACAGACTAGTGAAATTGATATAATTAATTAACTCCCATTTTACATTTAAGTGGAGATTTGATCTTATTCTGGCTCTAATGATCTTCCTAGCCTATCCCAGTTAATTTCCAAATGCTAGCAACAAAGAAGGCAGTAATAACATTAAGATCCCAAAAATCTTAATGACCAATGAACATAAGACAAGTGAACAATTCTTAAACTCTTCTATTTCCTCCTAAAAGACTTTTTGAAAAAGATGTCCCCAAAGATCTTATTTGTCTATTGATATCTTATGAAGAAAATGCATTGAGTATACGCATGCATGCATATATAATAAAGATATATATGCATCCAAAAATAAGTATACAGACCACAGTAACATAGGACATGGGTGCTAATATGCATAATAGTCTTTTATATTACCAGTAAGTCTTGCACATGTGAAGGAATATGATCTGTATTCAAGGTTACTTCAAAAATTTTGTTTGGAATTTTAGAATTTGCTGGTAGCAGAAGTAGTTTGTACTTTGAACCAAGAAAGTGTTAGAAAAAACACACAAACCACAATAGTGATGGTTTAGGGATCTTTTACAAAGCATTCCAGCTGTGGTGGCCATATGCCATTCCATCTGCCTGTATTGTGTGAGTATTGTTTTTCAGTTCCATAGCATGCCTACTCTTGCTTTTAAATTGAAAACTCCTTGGGGGTATGGACGTGTGGGTGTATGTTTTCTTTGAAAGACCATATTACCCAATGAAAAGCAGCACATACTCTTTCTCCTTCTCAATACATAGGATATGTGTCTCTTCAACTGGCTAATATAAAAGCAATGAAAAAATATATATGTGAAATTGTATCTTTTGCAATTAGTTTACTATAGGGTAGATGTGGGAGGAAAGTGCCACTTAAAATATCTTCTAAGACACATATCATAACAACAAAAATTAATGGGTATCATTAACTAAAGTTTGTGAGGCGAACTTACTTTATTTAAGCTATTGCTAATCTTATCAGAAACTGATATATAATTATGAGTCTTGTTGGATATCTTGAATGGTAACTAGCTTGGAACCCTCCCAGATTTTAGGAGGTATGTAGATAAAGGCACACAGAGAATTCTGAAGAGAAGGATGTCTCCTAATTAATGTTATTTTATTTTTAGGGGGAACTCCTAGAGACACTGATGTGTGGTAGTGTTAGGGATATACCAGTTCTACATTGACAGTGCTAAAGGGGCATGTGGTGCAGGGTGGAGATCAACACACATGCCTGGCATGTGCTCTGCTAGTTGTTCTACATCCCAAGTTCATAAGTGTTTGTTTATTTAAATCCCCTTTCATTAGAAATTCTGTTGGAAGGAAAGTTCATTTTTATCAGCTTTGGATATTTAGAAAGAGAATGCATTACTTATATGAAATCAGAGACCATACTTGGTTTGAACAGCATAGGAGCCATTTTCATGCTGTTTATTTTACTGTTGAGTCATCTCAGATGGCTTGCAGCTTCTTCAGTAGTCAATCAGTGCTTTTCTCATTACAGGCTGCTTCCTTTACTCAGAAACATTAAGTTTTTTCCTTACTGGTCATTCAAATTTAGTATATATTTTACTTTCCTTTAGTAACTCTCAGTCCATTAAAATCTATTCCAACTATAGGTTTAGGTTAGGTGCATTTCCCCAATACTTGAACATAGATGTGTCATATTTTTGTCAATTGATTAATTTTAACATATTTACTAGAGAGACTTGTGGATAGTATACTATAGCAAATCACCTTAAGCACACACCCTGTTTTAACACCCAGAGCACACACTCTGCTTTCCCTAATTCCCTTATTCTGTCTTCCCTAAACCGAGAAGCACGCATCCTGCTTTAATTCCCTCTCATGTCCTACCTGATTGGTTGACATAGAGTTTACACCCTACTCTCTTCTAATATAAATATTCATTTCCCACCTACAATAAAGTGAGTTACTCTGTGTGTGTGTGTGTGTGTGTGTGTGTGATTTTTGGGTCACACCCGGCAGTGCTCAGGGGTTACTCCTGGCTCCATGCTCAGAAATTGCTCTTGGCAGGCACGGGGGACCATATGGGGCACTGGGATTCGAACCGATGACCTTTTGCATGAAAGGCAAACGCCTTACCTCCATGCTATCTCCCGGGCCCCGTGAGTTACTCTTTCAAAGTGGTTAGTGGGTACTTCTTTGTAAGTATTTTACTCTACTGGAATCTGAATTCTATGTCTTGGGATTTTCTTTCTAGAAAACAATATGTAGATTCTTCAAAAACAACCACTTTTGCACTTTTCTGGCTGGGGTTACTGCCTCCCACAGAAGACAATCTAGCAGTATTTAACTAGCCCTTCTCGATTTTTTTTTTTTTTGATGCTTAACAAACTATCTTAATTTCTATTTAACAAACAGAAAAGGGGGAGATGTAGAAGATCACCTTAAGCACACATCCTATTTTAACACCCAGAGCACACACTCAGCTTTTTCTAATTCCCTTACCCTGTCTTCCCTAAACATAGACGCACATGTCCTATGTTAATTCCCTTTCATATCCTACCTATTTGGCTGACAGAATCCACACCCTACTTTCACCCAGTATAAATATCCATTCCCCACCTACAATAAAGTGAGTTACTTTCCTGAAGTGTTTGGTGGATGCTTCTTTGTGAGGACTCTACTCACTCAGGTTCTGAGCTTACCAGTGACTTCTACATCTTGGGATCTGACTTCACCAATGTCATGTATAGCATACTATTTAGGATCCATCTTAGGTCAGTTTGATTCCTAGCACTGTAACATTCATAAGCATCATATGTGTATTCCCTGATGGTCTCCATCACCCTCTGGTTGGCTTGGATATTATTGGCATAACAGAATCTGAGTAACACACTATTCTAGTGTCTTTCTACTGAACCACCCACCAGTTGTCTAACAATTGCCAGTAAGGACTCCAGATTTTGAACACTGTGAGGTTCTCTAAATATATTTTGGGAACTATCTATTGTTTCAGAAACTGTTGCAGTTGTTTTCTTAGAGGACATAGAATGGGTATAGTTCCTATTCTCACAACTTATAATAAATAGTTGACAAATATAATTTAATATATTGATATTAAAAGTAGAAAGTAGGGGGAATTGAGAGGTCAGAAAAGACTTTTTGTTAAGGTATTACATTTAATAGTAGAAAAGAATGAAGTGAGAGAGTAAAGATGCTGTAAAGATATGTGCTGTGAAGATATGAAGAAAGGAGAGTCCGAGCAGGGGAAACAAATGTGAAGTATCTGAGGAACCATAAGAGCATGGGTAGTTGGAGCCTGGTGGCAATATTGGTGTGGTCCTTCATTAAACTACACATAATTAAGTTTATCTAGTTCAATCAAACAACTCTGAGGAAGACATGAAACATGGAGCATAGAATTGTTTTATCCTGATGGAAATAAAGTGTTGAAACAATCTTTTCTTTTTTTTCCCCCACATGTGCCCCATCTGTGACAATCAGCTTTTTCACATATAAATCAAACTTCTCAAATTTCTTCTGAGCAGGTGGTTAAATTCTAGTAGTTCATGTGTCCTGGATAATTAGGTAAAACAATTTTCTTCCATAAATGTCATGACCAGAATGTTGGCAAGGTATCGTGTGACTGCTACTTGTGCTATCTACCAATGGCAGTATGAAGGGATGCAGTCTTTGGGAGGAAACTTAATTCATATCTTTCATAAATCTTGAAAAACTCACCTCCTTACATTTAGAAATCCTAATAAAGGAAATGAGCTTATATATATAAGATGGCCACTGAAGCACTATTTGGGAAAATAAGGAGGACTCAATTGATCTACTTATCCAAGAAAATGGAATGACTTAATTAGTAATGAAAGCTTAGTAACAATGAAAATTTTGTAGCTTCTGAAATGCTTCCAAAGAACAATTTAGGAAATTAGAAAATTCTGATGAATTAGCATTAAATGATTAAATAGAGGCATAAACAGTACTGTTACTGCAATTATTTATATACTGAATTAACTTAAAATATAGTTATACAGTTAATCTCATTCTTTACAAGAGTCCCTAGATTCTAGGGGTTTATCATATAGGACCCTTGGAATAATCTGCTTTCCTAATCTCTTCCAAATAAATAACTATATAATGTGTACTTTTAAAAATGAAAACAACTATTAGTAAAGAGTGGGGGAAATAGAAATTGGAATACATTTATCTTTAGTATAAATTAAAAAATGTGAAGGTTTTTAGAGGTGGGCCTTCAAGAAGATGGACTAGAACTTTTCATCTGAGACCTCTCTCCCTTCTCAATTTTTCTGACTTTCCCCTTTTAATTTTGTCATTTTCAAAATACATGAAGTCATGTTTATGTTCCTTCTTTTGGGAATTCTATGCCCTAGTTTTGAAGAAAGAATAATTTGAGCCTTTAAACTTTTATATATATAAAAAAACTTTTATATATATATAAAAACTTTTATATATATATATATAAGAAGAGAAAACTATTCTTAACCATATATATATATGGTTAAGAATAGTTTTCTCTTCTTATCCCCTTGGTTATTGCTTGCTTTGTAATTATATATATATATATATATATATATATATATGATTAAGAATAGTTTTCTCTTCTTACTCCCCTCGGTTATTGCTTGTTTCTGTGATAAATGTGTTACTTGATTTTCTCACTACTCCATCCAAGAAATAATCTTATCTCCCTGGGTGGTGGGGATAACATTAATTTTTCTGAGAGGTAATCCAGATTGACCAAGGACAGCCTTTTCCTTCAATTACCTGCTTCTTTTCAGAACAATAAAATTTTCCTCTGCCAAGAAAACTTTGAAGCTCGTCTGCTGTATTTCATATTCATTAGGTTATTTGTTAGTGGTTTTCTCTTTATATACTCCAGAACGGTATCAGTGCCACTTATATTCCTTTAATTACATGAATTATCATCATATAGGAGTAAGAACTTGTAAGGAGTCTATGTCTCTCCTTCTTATTATGAGTTTCCTCATATCACTCCTGAATTATCCAGATGTCCTCCCCAGCCCCTATCATTTATACAATTCTCTGTTTCATGTTTATTAATATAAAAGTTCAATATAGGAAAGGCTGGAAGCTAATGGGATGTATTAGTGAAGAACATGACCTTTGGAATCAAGCTTGACTTTGAATCTTTTTATTTCCATTCTGGGTCATACCCAGCTGTGTACAGATACTATTCCTGGTTCTGACTCAGGAATCATTCTTGATTCCTTAGGTCTCCATATGCAGTGCCGGGGGATTGAATTTTGATTCCACTCTTGCAAGTACCTTACCAGTTATACTATATCTCCAGCCCTTTGGTTTTGAAATTGTACTATATGCTACAACAAGCAACTTATTTAAATTTTTGTTTCTGTTCAGTAAAATGGCCATAAATGCTGTCTAATGTAGCTACTATGAAAATGGAATAAGAATGTGCCTCACCATTAAAATGGGAAATACCTACACACAAATAAATTCTTATCTAATAGAGATTGGAACACCCAAATCTTGTAGTGCAATGGGACCTTACATCCTGAACATTGGCATAATGACCTGACACAGGTCTCAGTAAAATGGGCATTCTCCATGCACCCCTGAACCATTCAAGGTTTTTTACAACAACACCTGGAAGCAATCTTCTACCAGGGAAGACCCTACCGCTGCTCTGACATCTATCTACTCACAATAGACTTCCCTTAACACTGAGAAGAACATCAATGACCTGCATACTGGACAGGGCTTTCTGCATTGCCCTTTAATTGTAAGGTGAAACGAGAGGATGCTCTGCACCATCCTAACTGCAATATAGGATATGCAGATTCCAGGATCTTTAATACAGAAACATGATACCAACAACAGAGACAGCGTGGAAAATAAAAGTGTTTTGGTACTACAGACAATGACTTGGATTGGGCAATCTAGTTTGCCTGGAGCCTAGAGCTGGTCTTATGCCAGGGAACTTCAGGGGTTTGGTCCCCTTGTATTTAGGCCAAGGATTTTCCTTTCCATGTCCCCCATATTTTGGTGGGCCAATGCAAACAATTATTGCCACTCTAATGCCGATTTTACTGTGCTCCTTCTTATCCTTAAAAAGTAACACCCACTTTTGAGGCTAACTTAAACTAATATGCATATGCATGGAAATGTAAAAAAAGTACTATGCCTTCAATATTTAAGGAGTTACATAAGTTTTATGGCTTTAGAATGCTTGATGTGCTGCTAAGAAATATGTATTACAATCTGGGAACTTGAGGGGCAAAGTAATTGTACATGGGTTCTGTTTCATTTTTCTTAATATTCTTTGGCTGAAAGTTCAATGTTAAGATATCAGCAAGGGGACTTATGTGAATTCTGTTTATGGGTTATTGTCATTCCACTATAACTTTACCTTGTCCTCTTTCTTTGCATCTTTGTTCTCATAATTAAAAATAAAAAAATTTATTAAAAAAAAGAATGTGCCTAAGGTTCTTGGCACACATTAAACACTACTTAAAATTATAACTACCATTGTAATAAATAATAGGCAATCTTAAGACTAGTATAATAGGGCCCGGGGAGATAGCACAGCGGTGTTTTGCAATCGCCCCAGCCCCTATCCCATGAGGGAGAGGATCCCGGCCAGCAGTTCCTCTCAACGGGACAGGAACGGGAAGCAATCACAAATAATTCACAAGTGTCAAGCTCTTTTGTGATCACCTAGAAAATCAAGCTGCAGAAGTTAGTATGGACTCAGGATGACGGTTGCCAATCGAAAGACGATTTAATGCGGGGAGAGCAAGGTTTTTTATGCCCTGCTAACAGGGGAGGGGTTACAAAGCAGGATTGAAAACATATCCAATCAACCAAGCAGGATTGAAAACATATCCAATCACAATTGTACAAATTTCTTTACCTAACCAATGAGGGTAACTCCGTACCTCCATGAGCTTAGTGCACACATTTAGATGGCGGGAAGGATAAGGGGAAAGAAGGGTGAAAGAAGTAGAGAGAAGGGTGGAGCAAGCTTAGTGAAAGAAGGGTGGGGCAAGCTTAGCAATTAGAAAGAAAGGTGGGGTAGCAATTTTGAAAGAAGGGTGGAGAGCAAAAGGGTTAAGCTAACAATTTCCTTAAAATGTTAACTGAGTGAGAGAAGGGCAAA